>MCJB01005869.1:75191-96026 GCA_002018475.1 Nicotiana obtusifolia | reverse complement strand
GGACCCCCCCCCCCCCTTTATATGTTTGCTGTTCACACTTAGTCATCAAGATAGAATAGTTGTACCTCGTAACCTCTAAAGACTTGAATTGATTATCTATATAGTCTGATTATTGCTCGATTTTCTTTGCACTTGTTCGTGATATAACCTTCAAATTCCATGTCTTCCTTCACTTATATGATCGTTTAGCTTAATTATAACTCAATAATTCACATATCGTAAACTTTGGCCGGGACCCACCATTGTGGACCTCGAAGAGTGCCTAACACCTTCTCTTCGAGGTAATTTGAGCCGTTACCGGATCTTTAGTGACATGACTAGTTAAAATAAAATTATTTTCACATAGGTGCCTAACACACCTTAAAATCATTAGGTGGCAACTCTTCTCTTTTAATACCTTTTAAAAAGTTGTTACATGTCGAAAAATGCTTTCAAGAGAAAAAGGGGCGCGATAGTTAGTCACTGACCTTCTTTTGTGCTCGGTACTGCTTTCAACCTAAGGGTAGGTTTGTTACTTATTAAGTACATTGGGCCGGTTGTACTCATACTATAGTTCTGCACCTTGCATGTAGATGCTGGAGCTGATGTTGCTATGTATGGCGGGAGATGGCATTGAAGATGTACCTGGTTCTGGATATAGCTGTCACTTGTCCTTGGTAGCTTTAGGTTTGCAAATATGTTTATGTATATTTCGAATAGACGATGTATTTATTTCGTACCAACTTTGCAAATTATAAGTCTTAGAAGCTCATGACTTGTACTACCAATCCTTGGGAGTTGTATAGAAATTCAGTTATTTTTCTCATTTAATCTGATTATTCTCATATGAGTTTTGTTAAATGTTACTTGGCTTACCTAGCATGTTGGATTAAGTGTCATCGCCACTAGTTGGATTTTGGGTCGTGACAAAGAATAAATATGAAATCATCAAATACTAATTACTTCCTCAAATGGAATATATGTGACCAATATCAGGTGTGAATGTCAAAGCTCAAGTCAGGAAATACATATATGCATTGACTCTCTAATAAATATTACGCACGATTCAGTCGAGGCGAATGACCTGGCCCCACAAGAATAGTGCTACATGATACTGCCAAGGTCGTACTGTCCGATCCATAAGTGTATCTCATAATGCTGCTAAGGGTAACGACCCACTCCCATAAGAATATTTCATAATACTTCCGAGGTGAACTACCCGATCCCATAAGAATAATGAAACTTTTAACCGGTTACTAGCCCAAGTTGCGAAGCTATGTACGAGTTTAAGTAATCACGAAACTACCGATCAAATAACCACAACACGATAATATGGCAGCAAGAGAAAGCATAACTATATCGATAATCAAGTATCCCGCCAGAATTTTGATTAATAAGGCTCGGTCAACTACGTCAGTTCTAGTCTCAAGCTCAATCATGAATTCAAGTATTTAAACAGGCAAGATTTAATTCAAGTAGTACAGATAAGACATGATGTAAGTCTAAGTCTACCCGGACATAATAAATAAACTAGCTTACGCACGGTCGCTCGTCACCTCGTATGTACTTAACTCCCATAGCAAGTAACACATAGTGAATAGAGTACCTAGGGGGATAAATTCTCTCTTACAAGATTAGGCAAGAGACTCATGTTACTTTTAAGTCCAATAATCGGCCCCAACACCTCATTAACACTTCAAATCGATACCGAGCAACTTGAAACTATCCAAAAGAATGTGAAAACTAATCAAAATATACTCAAGAACTCATAATTTAACTATTAGAATCAATTTTCAACCCCACTCGAAAAGCCAACAAAATTCAACCCCGGACCCATGCACCCCGATTGTGAAAATCTTTGAAGATAAATATTACCCATAGAATCATAAACTCAAATATATGATTTTTTTCAATTTCATGCCCAATTTCGCGGCCAAATCTCATTTTTACCAATTCTAGATTTTCCAACCAAAAACCCACAATTTTTATTAATTTTCATATTAAAATCTACACATAATCTATGTATTTAGCTCACAATAAGTATGAATCACTTGCCTAGTGATACTTGGTGAAAGGCTCTTCAAGAAGCCCCCAACTCGCCCATACCAAGAGAGAATGAGATAAAATGAGCCTAAGTTCCGAAATGAAACCTATAATCTGCACAGGCCTCCTTCATCGCGATCGCAAAAAGCACCCTCGCAATCGCGAAGGCCACATTGCCACTGCCAAGTCCTGCCTCTTCACATTCGTGGACACTGAGCTGCGTTGGCGCCCCCCAACCCTTCGCGTTTGCAGTCCTACCTGCCGCGTTCGCAAAGGCCAAGTCCTGCCAGCCTTCCTCCTTTCCTCCTTCGCTATTGCGTAAGCTCCCTCGCATTCGCAAAGAGGGGCCATGTCCTCCATCGTGTTCGCATGGTCTTCTTCGCATCAGAGCAATAGTTTCCATTCCAAAATTCCTTCTTCAAAATCGCAGGACCTCCTTCGCGATCGCGAAGCACACTAGCACCCGCAAAATATGCCATTTCGAACATGCTCCGGGTGGTCTAAAACTCACCGAGCCACCCAGTACCCTGTCCGAATATACCAACAAGTCCATAAACATAATCTGTACCTACTCGAGGCCTCGAAACACATAAAATAATATTATAAACAAGAATCGCACCCCAAACCAAACTAATCAATCTTTCTATCTTTTGTGTTCTTTCAACTAACTCCGAACGAGATGAATCATACTTAGACAACTCGAAATGGAACTAAATTTCACATACAAGTCCAATATGACAATAAAACCTATACCCTGGCTCGGAATACCCAGCGGGAACAGATATCACCATATTTCACTCCTAGTCAAACTTAGCGAACTTTAAAACCTTCAAAATGTCAACTTCCAACAATAAGCACCTAATCGCTCCCAGATCACCCGAAATTCGATCTTAACATACGCCCTAGTCCAAAATCACCATACGAACCTATTGGAACCTTTAAATTCTAATTCTGAGATTGCTTACTCAAAGTGTTAGCTTAAGTCAAACTTGGTTGAGTTAAGTCAAACTTGGCCACTTTAGGCCGCTTCTATGGAACTAAGTGTTCCAAATGCAACCTGGACTCTTCCAAAACTGAACCAACTGACCCTGCAAGTCATAAAATAGAAAAGCACCTAAGGAATATCTTAAATAGGGGAACGGAGTTCTAGAAAGTAAAATAACCGATCAAATCGTTACATTCTCCACCTTTTAAATAAACATTCATCCTTAAACGGGTGTAGAATCATACCTGAAATGACAAATAAGTGTGGATATTTGCTCCGCATGTCTTCCTTGGTCTCCCAAGTTGCCTCCTCGACTGGCTAACCTCTCCACTGAACCTTCACAACTAAAATCTCCATATACCTCAACTTGCGAACCTGACTCTCGACAATGGTAACTAGCTCTTCCTCGTAACTCAAGCTCTCATCTATCTGAACTATGCTATAATCAAACACATAGGACCTGACATATGGTACTTCCGGAGCATAGACATGTGGAATACTAGATGAACTCCCGATAGTCTAGGAGGCAAAGCAAGCCTATATGCAACCTCACCAACTTGCTCCAAAACCTCAAATGGACTGATGAACCTCGGACTCAATTTGACTCTCTTCACGAATCTCATGATACTCTTCATTGGCGAGACCTTCAAAAGTACCTTCTCGCCCACCATTAGTGACAAATCATGTGTTTTCTTATCCGTATAACTCTTCTGCTTGGATTGTACTGTGCAAAGTCACTCCTGAATCAGCTTTACCTTACCCACTTTATCTTTTACCAGATCAGTACCATATAACCTAGACTTAACAGGTTCAAACCAACCAATGAGGGAACAATATCGTCGGTCGTACAAGGCCTCAAATAGAGCCATCTCAATACTAGAGTGATAGTTGTTGTTATATACAAACTCAGCCAACGGCAAGAATTGGTCCCACCACCCTCCGAAGTTAATCATACATGCCCTGAGCATATCCTTCAGAATCTGAATTGTCCGCTCTGACTGCCCTTCGGTCTGCGGATGAAAGGTTGTGCTGAGCTCTACCCAAGTACCCAACTCACTATGTACTACTCTCCAGAAATGCGAAGTGAGCTGAGTGCCTCGATATGAAATAACGAAAATAGGCACGACGTGCAACCAGACGATCTCCTGAATATAAATCTTGGCCAACCTCTCCGAAGTATATGCAGTTATTATGGGAATAACTGTGCAGACTTGGTCATTTTATCAACAATGACCCAAATAACATCAAATTTCCTCAACGTCCGCGGCAAACCAACCACAAAATCCATAGTGATGCACTCCCATTTTCACTCCAGTATAACAATCTGCTAAAGTAAACCACCTGGCCTCTGGTGCTCATACTTAACCTGGTGGTAATTCATACACCTCGATACATACTCAACGATGTCCTTCATCTCTCGCCATCAGTAATGCTGCCCTAGTTCACAATACATCTTCATGGCACCTGGATGGATGGAATAACATGAAATGTATGCGGATCACCTCGTAGTACCGTCTCTCTATGAACCAAGAAGTGTGGATCATCATATTGATGTGCCTTAATCCACTCTAATAAAGAAGATTGAGCCACAACACATGCTAGAACTCGACTGGGCTCTAAAACATCCAACCTCATAAGTCGGTTAGCTAAGGACTGAATGTCCAAAGTCAATGGCCTTTCCTTTACTAGAATAAATGTCAAACTACCCATACTTTCAGCCTTTCTACAAGGCATCCGCGACCATATTCGCCTTAGTCGGATGATAAAGAATAGTGATATCATAGTCCTTCAGTAAATCAAGCCACCTGTGCTGCCTCATATTAAGATTCTTCTGCTATAACAGATGCTGCAAATTACGGCGATTAGTGTAGACCTCACACGACACTACATAAAGATAATGCCTCCAAATCTTAAGAGCATGAACCATCGCAGCCAACTCCAATTTGTTTACAGGATAATTCTTCTCGTGGGGCTTTAATCAATGAGAAGCATAAGCAATCACTTGCCCCTCCTACATCAATACACAACCCAACCCAATGCGTGAAGTGTCATAATACACAGTGTACATCCCTGAACTAGAAGGCAAAACCAACACCAGTGTTATAGTTAATGCAGTCTTGAGCATCTAAAATCTCGCCTCGCAATCATGGGACCACCTAAATTGAACACCTTTTCTGGATCAATCTGGTCAAAGGAGCTGCAATAGATGAGAAGCCCTCCACAAACCGTCGATAATAACTTGTTAGCCCCAAGAAACTCCTGATCTCGGTCGTTGTGGTAGGACGAGGCCAACTCTGGACTGTCTCGATCTTCCTAGGATCCACCTTAATATCCTCACCTGATACAATATGCCCCAAGAAAGCCACATAATCTAACCAAAACTGACACTACCCTAAAATGTTGCTTGTGCTACTCCACGTTAAGCAAGTAGATAAAATGTCATAAATGAAGATAATGAGTAATAATCCAAGATATTTCCTGAACACCCAATTCATCAAATCCATAGATGTTTCCAAGGCATTAGTCAAGCCGAATTACATCACTAGAAACTCATAGTGCCCATACCTAGTCTGAAAGCCGTCTTCTGAACATCTGAAGCACAAACCCTCAACTGATGATACCCAGATCTCAAGTCGATCTTTAAGAACACTCTAGCACCCCGAAGCTGATCAAATAAGTCATCAATATATGGCAACGGATTCTTGCTCTTGATGGTGACCTTGTTTAGCTGGCAGTAATCAATGCATATCCTCATACTCCATCATGCTTCTTCTTAAATAACACTGGTGCGCCCCAAAGGCAACACACTCGGCCTAATGAATCCCTTCTCGAGCAACTCCTGAAGCTGCTCCTTCAACTCTCTTAACTCTATTGGAGCCATATGATAATGTAGAATAGAGATAGGTTGGGTGCTTGCACAAAATTATGCCAAAATTAATATCATGATCCAGTGGCATGCCTGGTAAGTCAGCAGAAAATACGTCAAAAAACTCCTGCACCACAGGGACTAAATCAATCATGGGAGTCTCCACATCACTATCTCGAACAAAGGCCAATAGGCCCAAAAAAACCCTTCTCAATCATATGTTGAGCCTTCAAAAAAGAAATAACATGACTGGATGCACTACTAGATGAACTTCTCCACTATAGCCTAGGCAACTCTGGCATCGTCAAGGTAATAATCATGGCATGGCATGATGCGGAGACAACTAATCCATGCCAAGGATAACCTCGAAGTAAATCATATCAAACAATAGAATATTCACTCTAGTCTCAGACACACAAAAAGTCACCACACATGATCGGTAAACCCGATCCACAACAACATAATCAACTATCGGCATGGACATATACACAGGAACACCCAAAGACTCATTGAGATACATCCAGATAAGGAGAAAAAAGAGAAGATACATAGGACTAGGTAGACCCTAGATCAAATATCACTTATGCATCTCTACAACAGACGAAAATAATACATGTCATCATGGCATTGGAGGCTACTGCCTCTAGCCTAGCTAGAAAGGCATAGAATCTAGCCGGAGTGCCACCTGAACGGCCTCCACCTCTAGGGCAACCCCTATCCACCTACCCTCCGCCTCTGACCGGCCGGACAGGCAATGCAGCACCTGGTGCGGTTATCATAGGATCATGGCCCTACTACACAGTTTTGCCCTGAAGTTTGGGACAAAACCTCTTCACGTGACCAAGCTCCCCACACTCGAAATAACCTCTAGGTGTGGGAAACTGCTGACTCTGGATCTAGCCTTGATAGCCTGAGTGCCCACTGGAGGAACCATGAATGACAGGTCAATGATAAGTACTCTCTAAAAGGATGTTAAAGTAAGGTCGTGCTGGAGCATCCCGAACAGATTGTGGTGCTGAATACATGGGCCTGCTAGGATGGCCCCTCCTGAATTGACCTCTACCCCCATACGAGGTGCCACTGAACCCTCCAAAATACCGAGTTCGTTTGTCCCTCGATGTGGCCTCTCTAATCTGACCTCGGATATGCTCGATCCTCCGAGCTATCTCCACAGCCTAATGGAAATAAGTCCCCGACTCTGCCACTCAGGGCATAGTAACCTATATCCCATAGTATAGGCCCGCAATAAACCTCTCCACCCTCCCTACCTCTATAAGAAGTAATATGAATACATGACAAGATAATTCAGTGAACCTCGCCTCATAATCGATCACCGACATCTGACCCTGCTGGAGTCGCTCAAACTGATCACATAACGCCTCTCTTCGGGATAATGGAATATACTTCTCCAAGAAGGGTGCATGAACTGATCCCAAGTCAAGAAAGGTGAACCTGCTAGCCTATCCAGAAGATAAGACCGCCACCATCTACGAGCTCTCCCCTCTAACTGAAAGGTGGTGAAGTCTATCCCATTGGACTGCACTAGTCCCAATTATGCAGCCTTTGCTTCCAATAGTCACTCAAATCCTATGGGTCCTTTGACGAATCACCACTAAAGTAGGGAGGACGAAGCCTAGTAAACATGTCCAGCCACTTCTGCTCCTCGACGGTCGTGGCTTGTCTGGTCTCTGATCTAGCCATTGCAATCGGTTGAACTCCACCAACAGATAGTACCTTTGGGGTCTGACAAATAGCAGCAGCTTACCTTGGTGCATGAGCAGTAGGGGCCTGATTCCCCCCTCCATCCTGAGATGTCGCTAGGTCTGTTGGAAATAGTCCGGCCCAAGTCATAGATTTCATAAGGCGCAGCATGCAGCCCATGACCTCCTAGAACCCTAGAGCAGTCATGAACTCTATCGGGGCCTGCTCAGCTATAGGTATCTCATCCTTCTCCTCAATAATAGGATCCACCACCGGATCCATTAGTGGTGCTTTTGGGGCTACTTCGGGATGCCCTCGTCCCCCAACAGGAGCTCTAGCCCTCCCTCGGCCTCTTCTTCTACCTCTGATGACCAGGTGTGCAGCCCATCTACCGTCGGTTGATGCCATCACGTGAATTCTCACCATCTGTGAGAGAGTAAGAGAAAGATTCAGACTTCGAACAACATCGACAACACGATAGGAAATGAAGAAAGAGAAGTTTCCTAACACCCTATAGCCTCTCAAAGATAAGTACAGACATCTCCGCATGATCCGCAAGGCTCTATTAGGTCTGCTCATGACTCGTGAAATCTATGTGAATCTAGTGCTCTGATACCAAGCTGTCACGACTCAATTTCCACCTTAGGTCGTGATAGCGTCCAATGTTGTCGTTAGGCAAGCCAATAACAAATCATCATCATAATCGACTATTCATAACACTTTTTAAATCAAGTAATGAAAATAAATAAGCGGAAGTAGATTTAGAAACCATGGTAAAATACCATCATCTTACTGAGTTACGAAATATGAATAAAACATAAAGCTGAATGATATAACAGCAAATACAACCATGAAAATCTGCTAATTATTCCTAAAACCCGGTGTCACAAGTGCACAAATATATAATGAAAAATACAAAACTACTACAACTATTATCTGGAATGAAAGTAGACAGAATACAATAAATATACAGGATGAGACTGCGGGTGCTGCAAGTCGAAGCATAGAAAGCATCTCACTAGCAAGTCTCGGAGCCGGTACGCCTACGTGACCACCAGATGTACCTGTTTAGTTACCTGCACCATTAGTGAAAAAGTGTAGTATGTGTACATAAATCAACGCATACCTAGTAAGTATCTGTCTAACCTCGAAGAAGTAGTGACGAAGGATCGACATCGACACTTACTAGTGGTCCAAATAATAGTGTACATAAAAGTATACAGGTATGAACCATAGCTAGTAGCACAAAACAGATAAATACGAATAACATGTTTCTCAACAAAACAACAAATACGAAATCATCAAATTTATGTGTGACCAATATCAGGTGCGAATGTCAAAGCTCAAGTTAGGAAATTCATATATGTACCGACTCCCTAACGAATATTATGCACAATTCTGCTGAGGCGAACAGCCCAATCCCATAAGAATAGTACTACATGATACTGTCGAGGTCGTGCTGCCTGATTCATAAGTGTATCTCATAATACTACCGAGGTGAATGACTCACTCCCATAAGAATATTTCATAATACCGTCGAGGCGAACGTCCCGATCCCATAAGAATAATAAGTTTCAACGGGTCACTAGCCCAACTCGCGAAGATACGTACGAGTTTAAGTAATCACGAAACTACCAATCAAATTAGCACAATACGAGGATATAGAGGCAAGAGAAAGTATAACTCTACCATAATCAAGTATCCAGACAGAATTTAGAGAAATAAGGCTCGATCAACTACATAAGTTCCAGTCTCAAGCTCAGTCATGAAGCCAAGTATTTAAACAGGCAAGATTTAATTCAAGTAGTACAGTTGAGACATGATGTAAGTCTAAGTCTACACGGACGTCATCAAGAATCTAGCTTACGCAAGGACGCTCGTCACCTCGTACGTGCATAGCTCTCATAACAAGTAGCACATAGAGAATGGAGTACCTAGGGGGATAAACTCACTCTTACAAGATTAGACAAGAGACTAACCTTGCTTCCAAGTCCAATAATTTGCCCCAACACCTCACTAACACCTCAAATCGATGCCAAGCAACTCGAAACTATCCAAAAGAATGTGCAAACTAATCAAAATATACTCAAGAACTCATAATTTAACTATTAGAATCAATTCTCAACCCCACTCGGAAAGTCAACAAAACTCAACGCTAGGACCACATGCCTGGATTTCGGAAATTTTCTAAGATAAATATTACCCATAGCATCATGAACTCAAATATATAATTTGTTTTCAATTTCATGCCCAATTTCATGGTCAAATCCCATTTTTACTAATTCTAGGTTTCCAACCAATACCCCACGATTTGTATTAATTTCCATGTTGAAATCCACGTATAATTTATGTATTTAGCTCACAATAAGTAGGAATCACATACCTAGTGATATTTGATGGAAATGGCTCTTCAAGAAGCCCCCATATCGCCCAAACCATGAGAGAATGAGATAAAATGAGCCTAAGTCTCGAAATGAATTTTGTAATCTCTCAGACCTCCTTCATCGCGATTGCGGAAGCACCCTCGCGATCGCGAAGGCCATACTGCCCCTACCTAGTCCTGCCTCTAGGGATAGGCATCAGTCGGTTCGGTTCAGTTTTGTATAATTTCGGTTCGGTTTGTTTGGTTTTCAGTTTGTGATTTTAATAACCAAAACATAATAACTTATGTTCAGTTCAGTTCGGTTTATTCATGTTTGGTTCCATTTAATAGGTTCGATTTTTCGGTTTCTCTTATAACGTGTTCATTTTATCAACAACCTCGAAGAACCTTTCTGGCGCCATCTTGTCTTGCAACAACCGAAGAAAGCTCATAAATGTGTTTTGCCATGGTTAACCAGCTTAGTGAACAAAGGATAGATTTGAAATAAGAGAGTTTATTGGCACCAAGAACAAATTACTGGAAGGGCAATCTTAGTAGCAGACCCTATTCGGCTATAGTCCAACAATTTATGTTACTACACTGTGTGATCCATAGTATCCGTTTCATTCTGCGTGCTGTTTTCACTGCTTTATTTAATACGAAGTTATTCACCTACAATAGATAAATTATGTATAATTGTCTGTCCAGAATCTATTTAGCTAACTGGGAATTCAATTATTCACCTATAATTCTGTTATTCACCTACAACTGGGAGTTTAGTTTTTGGGTTTCAGTTTAATTAGCCTCTCATATCATTCCATAACTAAAGTCTAAAAACCATTAGACGAGAAAACGAGCTCACGTTATAAGTGTGTGGAATTATATGTTAAACTAAAAAAAATGGTAAAAAGACTTCGGTTTTTCGGTTTAACCGAAAATCGAACCGTTAAAATCGAGTACCGAACCGAACACTGAACTTTTAAAAACTATAAACCGCAAACCGAATAAATTAAAATTTTTGGTTCAACCGGTTTTTTCGGTTCGGTCGGTATTATGCCCACCCCTACCTTCCTCTTCGCGCTCGCGGACACCAAGCCACGTTTGCGAAGTCCACTGCTACCTCGCGGTCCCACCTGCCACATTCGTGAAGGCCAAGTCCTGCCAACCTCCCTCATTTGCTCCTTCTCGTTTGTGTAAGCTCCCTCGCGTTCGCGAAGAGGAGCCAAGTCCCCAATCGTGTTCACGGGGCCTCCTTCGTGTTCGCGAAGAGCAACAATTTCCCTTCCAAAATTCTTTCTTCGCCATCGCGAGACTTCCTTAGTGATCGCGAAACACACCAGCACCAACAAAATCAGCTAATTTCGAACATGCTCCGGATGGTCCGAAACTCACCCGAGTCACCCCGTACCCCGTCCGAACATATCAACAAGTCCATAAACATAATCCTGACCTATTCGAGGCCTCGAAACACATAAAATAACATCACAACCAAGAATTGCACCCCAAACCAAACTAGTCAATCTTCCGAACTTCTGTCTTCTTTCAACTAACTCTGAATACGGCGAATCATACTTAGACAACTGGGAATGAAACCAAATTTCACATACAAGTCCAATATGACAATACGAACCTCGGAATGGAATACCAACGGGATCCGATATCACCAAAGGCCACTTCCAGTCAAACTTAGCAAACTATAAAACTTTCAAAATGCTAAGTTCCCACAATAAGCACGGAATCGCTCCCGAATCACTCGAAACTTGATCCGAACATACGCCCAAGTCCAAAATCACCATAGGAACCTATTGGAACCTTTAAATTCCGATTCCGAGTCATTTACTCAAAGTGTTGACTTAAGTCAAATTTGGCTACCTTATGCTACTTTTATGGAATTAAGTGTTCTGAATGGAATTCGAACCCTTCCAATACCGAACCAACCATCCGCAAGTCAATAGATAAGCACATATAAAAAGTTTTAAATAGGAGAACCGAATTCTAAAAAGCAAAAGGGTCGATCGAGTTGTTACAATGTATGTGGCAAAATATGATTTCTGGTAAGATACTTTTAAAATCGTATAAATTACATAGTTTACGAAATTATTCCTATAGTGGATGATTTAAGTTCAAATTGTCAAATGATAAAGTTACCCCGCCACATCTTCTTCTTTTTGACAATAAAATTTTATAAACAAATCACTTTAATTTTTAGAGAAATAAAACTAAAAAACCTACAATGATTTAGCACCTTATCTTACCACTCCAACTAAGTCTTATGTCCAAAACTTCCATTCTTGTTATTTCTGTCTCCTTTTCCCTTCTTCTTTTTTTCGGTTTATCTTTTCCTTTTCGAAATTTATTTTACTGCTTTTAGGTATCATGCGTTTAATTAAAACTAGAGAAAAAGTAAACCACGTAGAATTCTTAGACGTTTAATTTACCTTCATAACCTTTCTTTTATTTATTGACTGTGAATGTCAATTTTTCCAAAATTTTAGATACAAGCTGAAGATTTTTTTTTTATTTTCCTTCCCTTGATAAATATTTTGCGCTGAAGTTCAACATAGTACCAGAAGATGAGGTGTTTATATTAAACCAATAAATAAAGACAACATATATCTTGCATGTACACTTTTTATCACCTAAGTGATATGCATTACTCGCTTTAGCTTGTAACTCTTAAGGTTAAATTATTTGGTTTGATTTAAAAATAATGTTCAGGTTTTCCCAACGTAGCGGCAAAAGAAAAGTCATCAAGCTTATATATGTTTGGACTTTGGACAAAGCTTGGGTCCAGAAACTTGGCTCTCTTCAAAATCAAATTGTCTTAAATCAGGCCCTTGGGCATTTGCATGATTACACGAAGCAATGTTTTGCCAACAAAAGCAAGTCTTTATGCAAATTATAGAAAAATCCACTCTGAGAATCTATAAGTAGGAAAGAATTAAACAGAATTATCACACAACCCGAGTGAAGAACTATTACAAAGAAAGAAGGGGCAGGGGAGAGGGCATGTATACATAGTTATGCTGGATTCTTAAGATTTCAAGCTTCTGTGAATCCAGGGGAGAGGGCATGTTACATAGTTATGCTGGATTCTTAAGATTTCAAGCTTCTGTGAATCCAGGAGTTGCATCTCATCTTACAGATTTCACTCTATTTACTATAGAGTTTTACTTTTGTACACGGACAGTATATACTGCACACTGCAATAACTTGTAATGGATTCACCCCTTAAATCGGACAACAATGCATGAGATATCATCTTTACTTTCTCTGGTCAACGCTTCGATGACTAATTGCTTGGCTGCCTTCTGTGGATCCTTAACCTTCTTCGCGATGTCAACTGCCTCTTGATTAGACATTACCTGGAGAATCATCAATTAAAGAAACGAAAAAAAGACAAGTGCACTGTACAGAGTGCAAGAAGGAAAAGGGACCAAACTGACTGTTGGAGCAAAATGACACCTTCCATAAACCATCGCTTGCAAGGATGAGAAGATCTGTATTTCCATCAACATCGATGTCTCTTACATCAGGATCAGAACGCAGGTGTGATTTCAGGTTCTTGTCTCCAAAAGCACGAGAAACAGCCAGTTGACCATTCACTCTAGCAACATCTCCTGAGATAATATGCATTTTAATGAACATGTCTCCAACATACAGTAATGTTAAGACACGCTCCACGTCTACATCACATCTGCATAATCTAGCACCCTGAGGACAGGTATGTTACTTCTAAATCTAGATAAGAATGGGTTTTTTGGAATGAAAATAGTTCACCGTTTCTGGAAGTAAAATTTGCAACAAGACCCTCAACTTCTTGCATGGAAAAAGATTTTTCTATATAAAATTTTTCCCCACCAAATATAGAACTCTTGCCGAGATAAATGAAGGTTGATTTCATGGTAAGGTACTAATAGTCAACAACACATTCAGACACTTTATATATTAAATGTCGAATTGCCGGTCAACAACTATCTAAAAATGGTGTGTATAATTAGCCTAATGTATGGTAGACCACAGTAGCAATGGAGGTAAAACTATATACCAAGAACAAGCACATCTTTGCAGCATGCTGTTAGTAAGGCTGACAACTCGTATTAAATTAAAAATGACATGAAAACATGTGCTTGTGAGGATTTGACGCATAAAATTAAATTTACCCTGGTTAAACTCATCAATCACTACTATAATTAACACAGCCGTGTTCCAAATTCCCCAATAACCTACTATTTCCTACTGCTGAGGACTGCTTCAAGATACCGCACGTGGAGTCCTTGCCAACAGGATAACTAGACCTAACTAGAGATTTCATTAATGGGCTCGTAACTGTAGTATCATTTGTAAGCCAACCAAGCTGGTTATAAACAAACCTCCAACTTGTTGATGCCCAAAATCAATCTCATCGTTAATGGAAAAGATGGTCGCATCACATGGATCCTAGCTTTTGAAACAGATATTTTGAACTCTTCTCTGTTAAGCTTTTCCGGTGTTTGTGATCATAAAAAGCTTTACTTACAACAATAATACTACTATGCCTCAACCCCAAGCAAGTTGGGGTAGGCTATATGACTTCTCATTGATTATGTTGCTCCATTTGAACTCATCTCAGACCAATAGTATACAAGACAAAAAGTCCTACAAGTTCTCTATATTTTCTACTAACATATAAATTTCTCACATGACTAAAAGACTGCTAAAAGATATAGGATCTGAGTAAATGACTAAAGCACCATCCCAACTAAAAAGCTTTACAAGTTCTACAAAGTTAAAAAAATTTATTTTCCATAAAATACAATTACACAAAGTAAATACAACAATAAAGACATATTGGGAGTCCTCGTTGTCCCCAAGAGATATGGGACAAATCTATCGCATTATTTAGTCAGGTGAGAGAAGTTAAAGTAATTGTTCACAAGATTTAATTAGAATCAGAGCACATAATATCCCGAACAAAGGGTCTTGTCAACAGACAATTAATAGTGTCTTTTACGTTATTAAGAATAATTGAAGAGGGGACGTACAGGCCTATGATGTAAGATGAGACGAGATGGGAAATGATGGAATGAACCAGATACAGGACTTGAAGAAACTATTGACGTCTTCCGTTCACAATTTGGTTACAAGATGAACTAAAAAGAGAAGTACTACATTAATAGTAATAAGCCATTAAATGTAGGAGAAGCACCTGGCATTTTTGTGACAAAGCCACCTTTGTTTTCGATGCTGCTCCGCTCGGTGTGTGGTTCATGATCAACACTCATCTGCATCGCCTTCCCCCTTCTCGAAAGCACTGCTCTGGAATCTCCAACATTTGCTATCCATAGCTTACGTCCATTTATAAGTATTGCAGTCACTGCAGTTGACCCTCCTTGTCCAAGATCAGGATTATGTGAAAGAATAGCCTCATCTGTTCTCTCATAAGCTTTTAAGATTGAGCTATGAGGGTCGGTCCAAAAATCCTCCTGATGAAATTCAAAAATATGTGATAAGAGTAACTAAAAGCAACAAATAAAGGCTCGATGGAAGAAAAAGAAAACACGAGCATCTGTCATAACCAGTTAAATCTGCTGAGAAGCTTTTCTGAATCCACAAATCACCTCGTTTACGATATTGGAAAATAAATGCTTCTGTAAATAGGAAGCCACATTATCTCCAGAATGCCCATCATAAATAGCAAAAAGTCCAAGTTCCCCTCCGCGCAGCTGAGTGAATTTAGCAACATGATAATCCTCCATCGGATGATTTGCTTTCCCCTTAACAAGGCTGAACCCATACTTTGCAGGCCCTTGGTGGCTTCTTCCTTTACCACATGATGACCGTCCTCCTGCAAGCTAAAGGCAAAAGGAAACTTCAATCTCCTATTGATATGAAGTCAACAATTCTAGAAATCGTGCATTCAAATTCATAGAAAGAACTGACAGAATCTTATACTATAAAATACACCAAGTATAGAAACGTCAGCAGTAATCCCTGCAAGGGAGGGGATATAATGGTAAAAAATATTCACCATCTTGACTAAAAATGATTTCCTCCCCTCTACCAAAATTGACCTTTTGATGTCAAAATTGCTGACTTTTTAATTGAAACTAATTTCAGTTTACTCAATAGTTGAAAATAATTTGAACTAAAGATTATATCAATAATTTTAGTTATAATCGTTATTTTATTAATTGTTTACTAAACAATGTTAACCAGCATGATCAAAATCATATAATTTTACCTCAAAAAATCAAATGGTGTCCAATAAATTTAGAATATCCAGCCGCTTACAATTCAATGTTTATAAGGAAGTATATGTCAAAAGTTGGGCGAACCCATAACATCCCTTTGATATTTGAATCATTTTCAGCCGAATCTCCACACCTATATCCGTACCTGAATTCGAACTCTCGAATCTTAAAATTTAGATCATGAAGGATCCAACCTCTAAATCCGCACCCGTATCAGACACCCGCACCCGATTAAAAGCAACTTATAGTTGAATAAAACTACAGAAACCAACGGAAAGCAGTGGCTTTCTCTGAGTATAATTACCGATTGCATCAATCATCACTTCTACTGTACCCCCATCCAAGGAGTAGACATATATAATCTTTGATAAATCGTCTTATTCCTCAAAGACAACATTCAACCCACATAATTCAGCTAAAACCATAAAACAATATCATAGAAATGCACAAGCCCCAAAATTTAGTACTCAAATTATTCTTATTTTGCATCATAAAAAGAAGTCAATCTAAAACAAAACTACAGGATCATCAGCCTAACCTGAAATATAGCTGAAAAGTAAGCACGAAAGTCAATAGGAGAAAAGATATGTATATAAAAAACAAAAGGTAAAAGAAGCTGTTTTTAAAGCCTGACCTGAGAGTTTCCAGAATTGAAGCAGCATAAACTATCCATATAAAAGTTATCCCTCCTCAGAGGCCTCCTATAGTAATAAACATCTACTTTTAAATTCTTGAAATTGACAACCTACAGCATCAAAGACAGAACCTTGATCATCAAAGAGGCAAACCCAATAATCAAAACATACCAAAGAATCAGTCTTTTTAGCAAAGAATCATTAAAAAAATTAGGAGAAGCTTCGACTTAAGGTACTTACCAAGAGCCCAAGGATATGATAATAAATGTTGGTATGCCTACCAGTTGACTTTTGCGTTGACCAACTTTTATGATTATACAGAGAAAGAAATGAATTGTTGTGGGATTTATGGAGTTTGTAAGGTTGTGTTTTTATGCCTGGATTGGATTCCCCGTGCAGGCAAGAATGGCTGATGACAAGCTTTGTGTTTGGGTTTGGGTTTGGGTTTGGTTTTCCCAAATTTGACTTTGTCTAGTGGAGTATGTTTCTTTATTTATTATTGTTTGTTGCTCTCTAATGTTACAGCCAGTAGGAGGAGACTAACTTGTCCTATATTTGGTCGTATCTAATTCACATAGGTATAATCAATTTCTTTTTAAATTTCAGAACCAGAAAACCCAACTAATCCATAGCATCATTTTCTTTTTTATAATTAAAATTTTAGTTACCTTGAGAAAATAAAATATACTACCACCCCTTTACAGAATATGAGGAAACAAAAGGATAAATGTTTCCTATTTTAAGGTTCAAACTCAAAATCTCTAGTCAAAGAATAAAATAATTCTATGCATCCACTATAAAAGTTTGGTGATTAGTGACGGTTTAAAAAGAGTTTAGCGACAATTAAAATTGCTATAAAAGAATGCGGTTTGACAATTGCTGCAATTAGAATCGTTGAGAGATCAATGGTTCCAACTGATCGCCGGAATAACCACCGCAAGCAAGCAATTTATACATCGAAATCACGGCAATTACCAACTGCTGCTAAAATATAGGAGTATTACATTTATTTACAGCGACATAGCTTTTAAATATACAAAGGAACTTAGAGACCTCGAATGTGTCAAACCATGAGACAGCATTCACAAGTGTCAAAGCAAACTTCCTATAACATCCTCTAGGTAAAGCCTGAAATGCCACACGTCATTAAACTGTATTTATATTTCATGGAGTCATTCTTCTCATTGAGAAAATGAACCACTATTTGGCATCAGATAGAATATGGAATTTTTTTATCAACACCTGCATCCACATAAAAGCAATACTCTTATCTGGAGAAAGAGTAATTTCCTGCTGATTTTGAGACGTGCTATCACACTATAACAAATCACAAAACTCATTAAAATCATACAGCGCTCTTCTAACAATCTCAGCTTCACTCAACATATAAGAATTAAAGACAATCATTTCAACTAACCCCTCCAGCCACGAGCTTTTAAAGGGTAAAAAGACTTATTTTCAAGGCACCCATTGATCATGCCAACGCCGCAATATATTCAGTTTTTATTAATATTTTGCTTGTATTTGTATCAAACCGCTGAAAAAATCTAATTATTACTATTTCTTAATTATTTTCAATATTTTATAGCTACGACTAGTTTATACCTGATTGAAATAGCATATAAAATATTTTTTTAATCCGTCAACACATTCACAAACATTAATAATAATAGTCAGATCAATTTGCTTTAGGTTCGTTTTGTTTGACTATCGCTTTTACTTATGTTTCCTTCCCATAACCTTTTTATTTTTCATATATTGCTTTTCGTTACTCACGATTATTGTGCTTACCTGAGCCGAGGGTCTTTCCGAAACAACCTCTCTATCTACACAAAGTAGGCGTAAAGTTTGCATAAATACTATCCTCCCCAAACCCCACTTGTGAGAATATACTAGGTATATTGTTGTTGTTGAAAGTCAGATCAATCAATACTCTAAATTTTAAAATGTAAATCTTGTTCAAACATAAATTCATTATCGAATATCATTACAGAAAGTGTAATTCTAATCCTGCGAGAAAGTACTAAGGTATCAATTCACTTATTCCTGAACAGAGAACTAGGCAGCAGCAGAAGTGCCTCGACCTTGTGGTTCGTGACTAGCAGATGATGAATGTTGTATTTATACTGGTGACCTTAAGTCTGCAACCTGAAATTAAACAATAATAAAGCTAGTAAATTCACAGCAAGAACTAATCATGATTAGCAACACATTGTACCTTAATCTTAGGCAAGTTAGACCCTACAAAAAGAAGATGGGAAGGAATTGGATTTTTGTTCAAAAAAATCTGTTTCAGTGTGACATGCCAAATTTGTTTAAGCAGAGAAGGTGTCTAGCAAATTAAACCATGTACGGTACAGTGTTTTAAGACAATAGTGATTTAGATTTACACAAAGCAATGATGGAGACCAATGGTTATAAATATATGCGCTTACCAAATGAAGAAAGGTGAGCACATATACTATCCAATTAGCTAATATAATGAATCATTTGGCATACCCTGCTCCGCACTCAAGCGACATTCTCCTCAAGAGAGTCCTCTATGCTCAAGCAAAGCAAGATGCAAAACTATGAAGGCGGCTTTCAAAAGAATTGATGTATAGAATAACTAAATATTCACGTAGAATAATGCCATTCCCATCATCCTGAATAACTTTCATAATAGTTTAGCAAGTATGTTTTGACTTTTGTAAAAAGAAAACCTTGCGTAAACCGAGATTGCATAACCTGCCAGAAGAAACGGGAAAGAACAAACCATGAAAGGGAGATAATCAAATAAAATTGGGCTACCGGCAAACCTGGAAGCTTTCCCCTTTGTTCATTTGAGTTACATTTAACAAGAGGCACTGATAATATTTCAGGCAGCTGGCCTCGATCAGTTTACACAAAGGAACTTCAATAGACCAAATGAAGTCTCTATTAATGTAAACACTGTGCGCTTTGGTGCCTAGACCTTTTCTCCTATTACTTCTTCCACATATCAAAACATGTATTTTATCATGTAAGCACCAGATATTGAACATGCCCTTAAATCTTAATGCACTATCTCTCACAAAAAAACGAATAGATCTCAAAATAACACAAATGCAAACTGAAACTAAAAAAGCAAGTGCATCAAATCTCTATAGCTACCAATAATATCTAAAGTAAGCTCAGTCTGTAGACTATCAACAAGAATAAAAGTATTAGTACATAATCCAAGATGCCAACAAACAACCATGCACAACCTTATTTCTCTTCTCAGCAATGTCAAGAGAAATAAGGATCAGAGAAATTTCTACAATTCTTCCAGAGATGCCTTGAAAACACTAAGCAAAAATTTATTCCCGTATTGCTCTATTCAAGTTATTTTACCTCTATGCTATTTTGACGGCCACCTTTGGAGTTTCATGTGATTGAAAATGGTAGAAGACAATTCAGTTGACAGGAACTTCAGGTTGACGTTTAAAAGAGGAAGAAAATTGTACTCAAGACCTAAAGAATATCATTCTGCTGGATATTCAATCTAGTTTGGTAATCCTCCCTATCCTCCCCCGCTATGAAAGATAAAACAGAAGAGTTTGAGAGAGAAAAGGTTCAGATAAATTAACCTTTAGCAAGAATCCTGTTCGTCAGAGACCAATTTGGTATCTATCAGCAACAATCACTGCTACCGTACGCATAGGGCTGGAAACTCCATATCTCATCAACCCATGACAGAAAAAATATACAAGGAGTTTCGGCAGAAAGTTAATAGCATCCAGTAAATCGGGAATGCAGCCAGACTGATCAATTGTTCATTACTCAAGAAGAACAGCCGAGAACTAAGCAGCCAAGGGTATGGCCTAGTGGTCAATGAAGTGATTGCAAACTTTGGAGATCGTAATTCAAATCCCAACAAAGAAAAAAAATACGTTAGGTGATTTTTTTCCCCATCTACCTAAGTCTTAGTGGGCAGACCTACCTAGTACTTGTGCTGGTTGGGAGGTACAATGTGCCCGGTGGAATTGTCAAAGTGTGCAAAAATTAGTCCAGACACCATCGTTGTGCCC
>MCJB01005869.1:56912-71900 GCA_002018475.1 Nicotiana obtusifolia | reverse complement strand
GATGGGTGGGGGTTGGTGGGGATTGGGAATAAGGTGAGAGGGTTGAAAAAGAGTTTTGAAAAATATTTTCCTTCCTCTTAATAGGGAAAACATTTTCTTCCAATTGGAGGAAAATGAGTTCATGATGAAAATATTTTCTAAAATATTTAAGCCAACCAAACATGGAAAATTTGGAAAATATTTTCCTTCGTACCAAACACACCCTTTATCAATCAAAGTTTTTCTTACGTGTTTTATTTTGAACTTACTCTGCGTAGACGATGAAAATTTAATTAGAATGAAAATCTATAAGAAAATTTGGATTTAATACCAAATTAAATATATTTTGAATCCAAATAAAGATTATGGGCTAATATAATTGGATTAATTACTTAAGTTTATTACAATTGATTGGGCTAGCCCATTTTAGTTGGACTACAAGTGATGAACCCACTTTACTAGTCCCAATATATCATCTTCCTAAAGGCACAATTTGGTACCACGTGTCAAATGACGTGGCACGCCAAGTCAAATGGAAGAGCCAATAAGATCATGCCACATGTAAAAATGACAAGGAATGTCAAATCAAATTAAATGGCCAATAAAATTGCACCACATGTGCAAGTGACATGTTCTGGCCAATCAAATGCGGTCTTGTCAATCTTTAATTTGATTGGTCGGAAAGAGTTTGATCTCATCACAACTCTTCCCTCCCACAACTATAAATAGGGGTCTTCATAACTGAGAAATGGGACCAGAAGTTATAACAAAAAGACACAAGGGAGCTCGTGGATCAAACGCTGCAAATTCCTCCACAAGTTTCAAGCTTTAAGTAATCAAGGTCAAGTTCAAGTTCAAGAAATTAAGTTCAAGCTCAAGAACGAAGAACAAATCAAGATTCAAGGAGTACGAGTTCACATCAAAGTTCGTGCTAGTTGAATCCAAGATCATCGTTCGTGACAATAAATATAGATTCAAGATCAAGTTCAAAGGGCCTTGAATTTATACTGAAAAAGTAGAATCAGAGGAATCATAGAGATTGTAATACTCAAATTACTCGAAATCAAATACTACGATTGTTGTAATATTTTTCGGTCTTGATTATTTTCTTGACGGAATTTTATTGTCTACAAATTCTGGCACGCCCAGTGAAACAATCTCTACCTCTCATCTCAACTTTTCAATCACCAAAGTTTAAGAACATCGAAATGGCTTTAAAGAAAATAAACTCCGGATCAACTTCCACTGCTGCTGCTAATTCTAAGTTCTATGTTGATGTGAAAAATATCCTCAATATTACCTTTGGAAGCTTTGGGCCAGTTACAAGGATCAAGGTTAGTTCTTTAGGACAACAAACACTTCGCGCATCGTCCGCATCAAGCCCGATTGTCGGATTTTCATCCTCAAAAGGAACAATATCCTCTACAAGCGCGATCCAAAAAAGGAATGATGTTGCGAAAGAATCGAAGAGGTTCTTTCTCAACTTAGTTTATCTAAGTCCAAGAAACCTTTCATCCAATCCGATGATGATAACTTGAGTGTTGGATCTGCTCTAGTCTTCATTAATGTGACCTCTAAGCTCTATCTTAACAATGATCCATATTATTCTTCATCCTCTACGGTAATCATGCAAGCAATGGTTATTGAAGCTTCTACTATAGAAGAACAACTCGCAAATTTGACGAAAGTAGTTGAAGGCTTGTCAAAGCACGTGCAAGATCAAGATGCTAAACTTTTCAAGTTAACAAATAAGTTGGATAGCATAGTAGAAGGAGAATCCATACAAACACCTTTAAATCTTCAAAGGTTACAAGAGAAATGGGACTCCTCCAAAAAGCAAGCAACGACAACCAAGGAGATCCAAGTCTTCGCTGAAGGTCTAATTCCCGTTGAGAAATTAAAGACTTCATCATGGAGGCTATCAAAGATAAGCCTGAGTTGTCGCCCAAATTATCTCTCACATATAAAAAGCCGTATACGCAAAGAATTGATAAAAAAGATGCATAATGGTTATCAATCTCCTAAGTTGCAACAATTCGACAGCAAGGGAAATTCAAAACAACACGTAGCGCGCTTTGTTGAAACTTGCAATAATGCTGAAACATACGATGATTATCTTGTCAAACAGTTTGTTCGATATCTCAAAGGTAATGCATTCGATTAGTGCACATATCTCGAACCTAGATCCATCGATAGTTGGGAGCAGTTAGAGCAGGAGTTTCTCAATCGTTTTCTATTGCACAAGACACATCGTAAGCATGATGGAACTTACAAACGCTCATCAACAAAAGGATGAGCTAGTTATTGACTTCATCAACCGCTGGAGAAGCTTAAGCCTCAACTGCAAAGACTACCTTAGCGAAACTTCTGGCATCGAAATGTGAATTCAAGACATGCATTGGGGTCTTTACTATATCTTACAAGGCATAAAGCCCAAAATATTTGAAGAACTAGCAACTCGTGCTCATGATATGGAACTAAATATGGCCATAAGTGCAGACCAAAGGCTACCTGTACTTGAGCCTTACGACAAAGAAGAAGAACAAGAAGGCAAGGATTGGGGCAAGTTTTCAGTCGAAAATGAAACCGAAGAGTCTATGCATGTCACTATGCTCCTTAATGCATGAGCCTAAACTGCAAGTTATAATGCTCCTTAACGCATGATCCTAAACTGCAAGTTATACCGCTCCTTAACGCACGAGCCTAGACTGCAAGTTATAATGCCCCTCAATGCACGAGCCTAAACTGCATGTTGTAATGCTCCTCAACGCGCGAGCCTAAATTGCAAGTTATAATGCTTCATGGTACATGAGTATATATTGTATGTCATGAAACTCTCCAATTTTGAACTAAATCTTTAAGGCGTAAAGCTCTTCAAATTCGAGCAAGGTCTTCAAGTTGTAAAGCTCTTTAAATTTGAGCAAAGTATTAAGTCGCAAAGCTCCTTAAATGCAAGCAAAAACTCAAGTCGAAAGCTCTTCAAAATCGAGCAAAATCTTCAATTTGTAAAGCTATTTAAATTCAAGCAAAGTGTTCAAGTTGCAAAGCTCTTCAACTTTGAGCTAAATCTTCAAGTCACGAAACTCTTCAAATTCGAGCAGAACTTCAAGTTGCAAAGCTCTTCAAAATTGAGCAAGTCTTTAAGTTGCGAAGCATTTCGAATTGTAAGCTAACCCTTCAAATTACTACACTCCTTAACATAAGAGCATAAAATGCATGTTACTCCTAGCCCGCAAGAGTATAAACTGTGTACGGTCCAAAAAAAAGGTTCGTAGGTTGAAAACCTCGAAAAAGACGACCTAGGAAAAAGTTAGGACATTAAAAAAAAAAACTCACCCATTCTGAACTACGGTATGACTTGATCCTCTTCCCCGAGATACGTAGGCAGCTTAGTGTTTCATTCCAAGTTCAGTCGCATGAGTTCAAAAGATTTATATTGCCCCAATCATTGTTCGAATAAAGCATGATGGAATATAATTAACTTGATTGGGACTTAGAAAAAATCGAGCTTACATGTATTCCTTCGTTGAACTTTGTGCCTTTTCAAAGATTGATGCTTCAATAGGGGCAAGTATTCGTGGAAAATTGGCATTTTTGATGAATGGATGTAGTCTTTTAGTAGAAGTAGTCTTTAATACCAAGTCAAGTTGAATTTGTCTTGGCTGCCACGCCTTCATTTTGAAGTATTCAAAGTCTACCAAGTCTTTAAGTCCGTCGGTTTTCAAGCTCGTTGGTTTTCAAGTTAAAATGTTTAAGCCCTCTAAGTCTTTAAGTAGAAGTCTTCAAGTCCGTCAATTTTTCAAGTTGAAGTTTGCAAGTCTTCCGGTCTTCATGTTGAAGTATTCAAGCATTCATCGGTCTTCAAGTTGAAGTATTTAAGCCCTCTAAGTCTTCGAGCTGAAGTCTTCGAGTTGAAGACTTCGATCTGAAATCTTCAAGTCTGTCGGCCTTCCTATTCACCGGTCTTCAAGTTGAAGTATTCAAGCCTTCTAAGTCCTCAAGTTGAAGTTTTCAAGTCTGCTAATTTTTCAAGTTGAAGTTTAAAAGTCTACCGCTCTTCGAGATAAAGCATCAAAGTCTGCCAAGTCTTCAAGCCCGTCAAATCTTCAAGTTCATCGGTCTCCAAGTTGAAGTTTGCAAAGTCCGCCAAATCTTCAATGTTTTTCAAGCGTTCATGTCGAGGCAGTCAAGTCCACCAAGCCTTCGGGTTGAAACTTTTTTAATTTTTCAATCTTAAGGTGGATGTTTAAGTCCCTTTGCACCTTAAGTTAGCCTCTTCGCAAGTGAAAGTTTAAGTCCCTTTGCACCTTAAGTTGGCCTCTTCGTGGGTTTGCCTTTAAAAGAATCTATAATTTTTCAAGCTTAAGATAGACATTTAAGTTCCTTTGCACCTTAAGCCAATCTTGTTGCGGGTTGATCCTTCGATGTGGTGATGATAATTTGTCCTTCTACGTGGTGATGTGGATTTGTCCTTCTATATGGTGACATGGATTTGTCCGTCTTCTATATAGTGACATGGATTTGTCCGTCTATATGGTGATGTTGATTTTGTCCGTCTATATGGTGCAAGGGATTTGTCCTCTTATATGTTGTAAGGAATTTATAGTCCTATATGTTGTGATGAATTTGATCCTTCTATATGCTGTTATAGAATTGGACTTTTCTTTTCTCTTACCTGAGAAAAAAAATCGCAGAAGAAAAAAAAAAGAAAATTACCTCGAGCACTAGCACCGGTCGCCGAAACAGGATTTAGAAAAAAAAACATCTTGAAGATATTGAAAATTGATGCCCCTTAGACGTGAGCGCATGGGGTTTATATAAGTTCTGGAAGTTGGTGCAGAACAGTCTTTTGTCGGTGTGGGATAAGTACTAAGGCGGCATCAAGACAACTACAATTTGTCTCCAACATAGACAAGGTGAAGGTTAGACTTTTAAGAAGGAATCAAATTTCAAGTTTAATACGGCAACCAATCACAAAGTCTCTCTCACATTGAGCCGTGTCAGTTTCTTGCAAAGGAAAGCTTATTTGGAGACCAAGTGTTTATTAATATAATATAAATACTCTTTGTAGTCTTTGGTTAGTTGACCTTACGTGGACTTGTGGAGATAGCAGGAGCTCATAAGTTCCAAGGATTGTGAACTTAAAAATCCCCATGACTTAGCTCGTCTAATATGAGCTTATCTCTATTTGTGCCTTTTGTTCACATGGATTAATCGATCGTAAATTGAAGTTTTGGCACTGACTATACATTAAATAAAATAGTCTTGTCTCTTACATCACAAATGCTCGAGCTCTGAACAAAAATGAAGTCTTAGAAAGTTTAAAATTCGACGACTTTCATGAAATTGGCGAGCAAATTGCTATTGGCTCAAGTGCTCGAGTACAAATACTTCAAGCCTAGTCTTCAAAAATTTATCACTCTGATAAGTCTTGAAGTAGGAGGCATTTGTAGAAGATGAAAATTTAATTAGAATGAAAGTCCATAAGAAATTTGGATTTAATATCAAATTAAATATATTTTGAATCTAACAAAAATTATGGGCTAATATAATTGGATTAATTACTTAAGTCTATTAAATATTGATTGGGCTAGCCCATTTTAGTTCGACTACAAGTGATGAACGCACTTCATTAGTCCCAATATATCATCTTCCTAAAGGCCCAATTTGGTGCCACGTGTCAAATGACGTGGCACGCCAAGTCAAACGGAAGAGCCAATAGGATCATGCCACATGTCAAAATGACAAGGCATGCCAAGTCAAATTAAATAGCCAATAAAACTGCGCCACATGTGCAAGTGACATGTTATGGGCAATCAAATGCGGCCTTGTCAATCTTCAATCTGATTGGTCGGAAAGAGTTTGATCTTATCACAAATCTTCCCTCCCACAACTATAAATAGGAGTCTTCATAACTCAGAAAGGGGACCAGAAGTTATAACAAGAAGACACGAGGGAGCTTGTGGATCAAACGCTATAAATTCCTCCACAAGTTTCAAGCTTCAAGCAATCAAGTTCAAGTTCAAGAAATTAAGTTCAAGCTCAAGAACGAAGAATAAATCAAGATTCAAGGAGTACGAGTTCAAATCAAAGTTCATGCTAGTTGAATCCAAGATCATTGTTCATGGCAACAAATATAGATTCGAAATCAAGCTCAAGGGCCCTTGAATTTATACTAGAAAAGTAGAATCAGAGGAATCATAGAGATTGTAATACTCAAATTACTCGAAATCAAATACTACGATTGTTGCAATATTTTTCGGTCTCGATTATTTTCTTGATACAATTTTATTGTCTACACTCTGCCCCAATTTATGTGTCATATTCTTTTTAGTCTATATTAGTAAAATATCATACTTTCACATTTAGAAATAATTTAATATTAAATTTCTTACTTTTAAATGAGATAATTTATAGCCATACGAATATATTGCTTGTTTTAGACCACAAGATTCAAAAGTCTTTTTTTTTTCTTAAACTCTATGGCAAATCAAACACATTTATATAAATTTTATATAAATTAGGAAGGAGAGAGTAATATTTAAAACTTTGACTCGATTTTTCTTAAGCGAATGCCTTAATAATTTTTTTTTAAAAAATAATAATAATATCATATATTGATTTCAATCTCCAACTATTTGATCCCCAAATGATACCTATAATGGCTAAAAGATTTAATCACTTTTTTTCTTGTATTTTATCTTTCTCACTTAAATTTTTTTTGTATCTCACCTAATTTTGACTTTTAAATATCGAATCACAAGAAGCATTCATGAAAAGCCTTTTTATTTTAGGCAAGAAAATCCAATGTCTCCCTTTTTATTTGCACTAGACATGGAGTATTTAGGTAAACTTTTGAATGAACTCAAGTCAGATAAAGAGTTAAAATTTCATCCTAGATGTGCAAGATTTGAAATCACTCGTTTGAGCTTTGAAGATGATTTGTTACTCTTTGCCAAATGAGATTTAGCTTTAGTAATTGTCTCACACAACTGTTTCATCCAATTTTCAGATGCTTCAATTGTGCAGACTAATTTAGCAAGAGTTCGGTATTTTGGTGGGATGCTACAGTGTGAAAGACAGAAGATCTTACAATACTTGGATTTTTCTTGTGGTGAACTTTCTTTCAAATACCCTGGTATATATCTATCTAGCATATAAGTATAATGGGCTCAATTATGTTGGGTTTAAGCTTGTTAGAGCTTAAAATAGACTGAATGGAAAATGGAGGAAAGAATAAAAGAAAAATTTAAATTTTTCTCTTTAACAAAGGGACATTGTCCCATATTGGAGGAGGAAAAAGTTTTGATGGCTATATATACAATTGCACTTCACCTAGCTCTTAACGAGTTGAGAAGAAGGCAAGCCTCGCGCCGTCGTCGTCGCTCGGCTTTGGCTTCATGATTGATTGATTAATTTTTTGGACCAAATTTATTTGTTAATATCAAGAGGTTAACGCAATATTATTTAATCCAAATTAGCCGTTTCCGTAACGTTAATTTTGAGTTGCAGCCTTACATGAATAGTTGCAACTCTTCGGTATTACCCAATGTTTTGGCTATAAATACATGAACTTTCCCTCAGATTTTCCTTATGAAATTTCTGATTTCTCCTTCTTCCTTCTGCATTGTTTTTTTAACAGAAAGAAAGCAGTAAGTGTGATTTGCTACTGATCTTTGAATTCGTTGGTCACTGGGGTTTGAAGTACCGCTACACCAGTGAGGGTAATCCATTCTATCCTGGAAGGAAATAATCCTAAACCTCGAGTACTAGGAGGTGATTAAGTTCCTTAAGAAAACACTGTGAGTTCAGTGGGCTCGGACTAACTTCTGTTCTTCTACATTTCTGATTTTTTTTCTTGCTACTGGTTTTTTTAATATATTTTCGAATATAGAATACTAACAAACTTAATATTTTTTTTTTCTGTATTCATCTTATACTCTGTTTGTGGGAAACTAAATCCTAGTGATTTCTACTCTCATTTTGGAGACTAAAATCTTCGGATTTTCTGCTCCTTGGTTGAGATTAAAGTCCTTGGGACTTTCTACTCAATTACGAGATTAAAATCTTTGTTATTTTCTACTTGTTGTGTACTTGGTTTGAAGATGTAAATCTTCACCGTGGTATTTAATATGTTTCTGTTAAAGTTTATTCGGTTCGAAGATTTTAATATTTCACCATTAATTAATTTTGTTTATGTTTTGTGACGAACAGAAATGACAGAAACAGAACACCCTGTGGTTGGCTCTACGAGCAATGTTGTTACTTCCAATCGTTCTATGCCACCACCGGCTCCGGCAAAAAAGCTCGAAAAATTTTCCTAGATTGATTTCAAACTTTGGAAACAAAAGATTTCTTCTATTTGCCTACTTTGAGTCTACAGAAGTTCATTAAGGAGGACGTTCCGGTACTGCCGGAATCAACTCTTGAAAATGAACGTTTTATTATGACTGAGACATAGAAGCACTCAGCTTTCTTATGCAAGAATTACATTGTTAGCGGACTGGAGGATGATCTTTACAACGTCTATAGTAATGTGGAAACTTCAAAAGAACTATGGGATGCATTGGAAAAGAAGTATAAAACCGAGGATGCCGGTTTGAAGAAGTTTGTTGCAGCCAAGTTTTTGGACTATAAGATGGTAGATAGCAAGCCTGTCACTACCCAAGTTCAAGAGCTTCAAGTTATAATTCATGATCTCCATGCTGAAGGTATAATCCGAATTAATGCTTTTAATGATTTCGAGTTGCAGCAATGATTGAAAAGTTTTCTTTATGGAGGGACTTTAAAAACTACTTGAAACACGAGCACAAGGAGATGAAACTCGAAAATCTCATCGTTCAATTGAGGATCGAAGAGGACAATAAAGCTGCAGAAAAGAAGACACGTAGAAACTCAACAATTATGGGAGCAAATATTGTTGAGACTGCTTCAACTAATCCGAAAAAGAGGAAGAAGTCTTTTTGGACCAAAGAACTATCCCAGCAAGAAGAAATTCAAGAAAAACTGCCACAACTGTGGCAATCTTGGACTCAAAGCTGCGGAATGTTGTGCTCCAAAGAAAGAGAAGAAAAAGGGTCAAGCAAATATGGTTGAAACAAATGATGATATTGATGACTTGTGCATTATGTTGTCTGAATACAACTTAATGGGAAATAGTAAGGAGTTGTGGATTGATTTTGGAGTCACCCGCCATGTTTGTGCTGTTAAAGAATCATTTGCTTCATATGCTCCCGCTGGACCCGACGAGACCATTTTTTATGATAAATTCTGCAACGGCCAAAATTGAAGGTTATGAAAAGATATTCCTGAAGATGACCTCTAGCAAGGTGGTGACTCTGAACAACGTTTGTCATGTTCCTGAAATAAGGAAAAACTTAGTTTCTATTTCACTTCTCGTTAAGAACGGGTTTAAGTGTGTGTTTGTTTTAGATAAAGTTGTAATAAGTAAGAACGAGATGTACTTAGGAAAATTTTACCTTACTGAGGGCCTTTTCGAACTGAATGTAATGGTTCTTGACAATAATAAAATTTCAGCGTCTTCTTACTTACTTGAGTTAAATGATTTATGGTATATACTTTTGGCACATGTCAATTATAAAACCTTGTGAATAATGATTAATTTGGAATTATTGTCTAAGTTTGAATGCGACAAATCAAAATGTCAAATATGTGTGAAATCTAAGATCCCGTTTGGCAAAGCTGCCAAAAACTACTTCTTTTGAAAAGTGCTTTTGCTCAAAAGTGCTTTTTGAAAAAGTACTTTTGCAAAATAGCATTTTGTGTTTGGCCAATTCATTTGAGTAGTTTTGCAAGCTTATTATGTTTGGTCAATTTTCAAAAAGTACTTTTAAGTATCAAATTATGAAAAATAGCAGTAAATGTTCAGTTTACAATTAGTATTATTTTTTAAAAATGAATTTAAATATTTCTTATAAAATAATTAATTAAAATATATAACATAAAGTAAAAATATAAATCAAGAACTCTAATCAATATAAAATATAGTTATTCCAAAGTTTAACATTGAGTATCTAGTATTAATTATTATTTACATGATAACTTAAATATATCAAAATATATTTTTTAATATAAATTGAAAATCTACTTTTAGGAATAGAATAAAGAGAATAAAAATATGATTGAAATAAAAAGGAGAAGAAATGTATGGTAGAAATAAAAAGGAAAAGGAATAAAAATGTTAAACTAATGAGGAATAATTTGAAAAATATCAATTTATTGTAAGGTTATTTTTGTCTTGAACAAATTAATTTTCTGCTTCTGCTTCTGCTTCTGCTTCTGCTTTTGCTTTTTGGAAGAAGCTAAAATTTGTAGCCCCTTACACGCCCCAATCCAAAGGGATTGCAGAAAGAAAGAATTGTTCATTAAAGGAGATGATTAACGCTTTGTTGATAAGTTCTGGGTTGCCACAGAACTTATGGGGGAAAGCCATTCTTACGGCTAATCGGATACTAAATAGAGTATCCCATAGCAAAACGCAATCTATTCCATATGGAAATGAAAAGGAAGGAAGCCCAACTTGAATTATTTTAAAGCGCGGGGGTGTGTTGGAAAAAGTGCAAGTTCTTAAATCTAAAAAGATAAAGATAGGATCGAAAATCGTAGATTGTGTTTTCATAGGATATGCGACCAATAGTAAAGCATATCGATTTTTGGTTCATAAATCAGAAAATTCCGACATTCATAATAATACGATTATAGAATCAGATAATGCTGGATTCTTCGAAAATATATATCCGTATAAAAAGGAATGTGAGTGGTGAAGGATCTAAACGACCTCGGGAAGAAACAAAAGAAAATACGTCTAATCAGGAGGATCCAAGACGTAATAAACGTCAAAGAATGTCTACTTCATTTGGACTAAATTTTGTGACTTTCTTATTGGAAAATGAGCCTCGAACATTTAAAGAAGCTAATTCTTCTTCAAAATCATTATTTTTGAAAGAGGCAGTCAATAGTGAAATTGAATCCATATTGAACAACCATACATGGGAATTGGTTGATCTTCCTCCTGGAAATAAACCGTTGGGTTCTAAATGGATTTTTAAGAGGAAAATGAAAGATGATGGCACTACTGATAAATATAAGGCAAGACTTATGGTCAAAGGGTATAGACAACGAGAAGATCTTGACTATTTCGATACATACTCTCCAGTTATAAGAATTACGTCCATACGAACTTTAGTAGCATTAGCTGCGGTATATGGTCTTGAAATTTATCAAATGGACGTTAAGACGGCCTTCTTAAATGGAGATTTGGAGGAAGAAATTTACATGGAACAACCTGAAGGGTTTGTGGTTCCAGGTAAAGAAAAGAAGGTATGTAGACTTGTTAAGTCCCTTTACGGACTAAAACAAGCACCCAAACAATGGCATGCAAAATTTGACCAAATAATGCTGTCAAATAGTTTTAAGATAAATGAATGTGAGAAATGTGTGTACATTAAAAATGTTCCAAATCACATAGTCATTGTTTGCTTATATGTGGGTGATATGCTGATAATGAGTAATGGCATTGCCAATATAAATGCGAATAAGTGTATGCTAACCAACAAGTTTGATATGAAAGACTTGAGAGTTGTCGGTTTAATACTGGGTATTAAAATCCATAAGACTCCTCAAGGTCTGGCATTGCCACAATCTCATTACATTAAAACATTACTTGAAAAATTCAAGCACTTAGATTTTAAAGTAGCAAAGACTACAGTTGACGTGAATCTTGCACTTGCAAAGAACAAAGGCCAAAGCATATCACAATTGGATTATGCTCGTGTGTTGGGATGTTTAATGTATATCATGAATTGTACTCGACCAGATATAGCGTGCGCTATAAGTAAATTTAGTCGATAAGCGAGTAATCCAGGTCATTCGCATTGGATGGCGATGAGACGAGTTTTGGGATATTTAAAACATATCCCAGACTTTGCTTTGCACTATAGTAATTATCCTGCGGTGATTGAGGGATATTGTGATGCAAGTTGGATTACTGGTTCAACTGATTCTAAATCCAAAAGTGGATATGTATTCACTATTGGTGGAGGAGCGGTATCTTGAAAGTCGTCCAAACAAACTTGTATTGCCCGCTCTACAATGGAGGCTGAGTTTATAGCTTAGATAAAGCCGGTGAAGAAGCTGAATGGCTCCAAAATTTCTTGGAAGATATTCCATTTTGGCCCAAACCGTTGGCCCCAATATGTATACATTGCGATAGTCAAGAGACAATTGGAAGGACTAGGAGCGTTTTGTATAACGGTAAATCTCTTCATATACGACGAAGACGTAAAACCATTAGGCAATTACTCTCTAGAGGAATTATCACGATTGACTACGTAAAGTCAAGCGATAATGTTTTGTATCCACTTACGAAAGGCCTAACTAGAGAGATAGTTGAGAGATCATCGAGGGAAATGGGACTATGGCCGAGGACAAGTCATTGTGGTAGTAACTCTACCTAGAAGACTGGAGATCCCAAGATCTAGGTTGAAGGAGATCAAACAAAGTCATTAATGACGGTTCAACATTGTCAACTAAAATTTTTTTGATCCATTCTCGTGATGAGACAATGTTCAATACCAAGGATAAAACATTAAAGCTTTTAATGGTTTCTAAAGTTGATACGGGGTATATCAAATAGTGTATCTACGGGATGACACGTTTAGGAATCACCTATGTAAGTGTGAAGTGTTAGCCGCTTCAAGGATAATTTTGTAAGGCCAGTTTTCTACGCCCTTATGAAACCAGACGGTGTTCTGTCTGACACGAACACAACAATGAGAACCAAAGATGGTTAAGGGTTGATTGTGTGACGTATGGTTGTCTAGGTATACACCAAAGTTCGACGGTTCAAAGATATCAAATCTATCGATTAACTGAGTATATCCGACATAAGTTCACTACGGAAAGTTCAAAGGGAAACCTACTTATCCAGATGGGATTAATCCTTGCTCGCAAATCACACAATTTTCATGTATATTTCCGTCATATAGACATTCCCCATTCATTTGGGGGATTGTTGGGGTTTTAGGCTTAGTTTAGCTTAAAAGAGGGTGAATGGGTAATGGAGGGAAAATAAAATTTTGATTTTCCCTTCTCTACAAAGGAACATTGTCCCATATTGGAGGAGTAACGCTCATTTATTGAGTATATATATGATTACACTTCTTCTAGCTCTTAAAGAGTTGAGAAGAAGGCAAGCCCCGCGCTGTCGTCGTCGGTCGCTCGGCTTCGGCTTCGGATTTGGTCAAATGATCTAATTGGTTGACTAATTTTTTGGACCAAATTTATTTGTTAAATATTAATATTTAATCTAACTCGACCGTTTTTGTAACGGTAATTTAAAGTTTCCCTCTGATTTTGTTTTCCCGTTTTATTTTGCGTAAATAGTCATTTACGTAATAGCCGTTTACGTGAACGGTCATCTTGAAGAGTTGCATCTCTTCATTTAAACCCAACCTATTGGCTATAGATAGCAGGCCATTCCCTCAGATTTTCCTTATGAAATTTTGATTTCTCCTTCTTCCTTCTGCATTGTTTTAACAGAAAAGAAAGCAATAAGTGTGATTGCTATTGTTCTTTGAATTTGTTGGTCATTTGGGTTTGAAGTACCGCTACACCAGTGAGGGTAATCCGTTCTATCCTAGGAGGAAACAATCCTAAACCTCGGGTATTGGGAGGGGATTAAGTTCCTTAAGGAAACACTGTGAATTCATTGGGCTCGGATTAATTTCTGTTCTTTTACATTTCTGGTTTTATTTTAATTTTATATTTGAATATATTTTCGAATACAGAATACTAACAAGCATATCTAACAAAACTCACATATAAGGATCTTTTTTGGTATATTGAGAAAATTCTGAAAGTACTAAAAAAATTTATCAGAAAAAACTACTTAAATCTGCTAGGAGCAAGAATTTTAATTTCTTGATTGTATATTTCCATATTAGCAAATCTGCTTCATGTTTGTGACCTTCATTTGCCAAAAAGTCTGCACATTTATTTGCCTATTTCCAAAATTGAAAAATATTCGTCTTATTGACTTTCGGCAAGTATCTACAATCTTCAATAATAGCCTTTAGAGATGAAATTGTATGTCGTCTTCTTTGATGAGCTTGACAACAAGTAAGCAGTCTGTTTCCACTTCTAACTCTTTGCAATTTTATTTTTTTTGGGTGCTAATTATAGTCCTTGTTTGATGTTCCACAGTTACGTGGTGAGGATTGAGGTAGGTCTCAACTTACCTGAATATCACAATAACCACTTTTCTTGATCATCTCAAAAAAATCCTCCAAAAGTAGCATCTTCAGTTAGGGTCTTTACACAGCCATCACTATTCAATTTAATCTTTCCTTGCACAATCTCTAATATGTTTGCATATAAGTTCCGTAGGTAGACATTTCTTTTCAATCAAAATTCGATTTTCTTCTTTTCGTATATACCACATAATTGAAAATACAAGTGTAACACTACAAGGAGTTGGGAGCATCATTAATAATATCATCAATCCATTCAAGCATAGGCTTAGCGTTCATGGCATCAATCTCATTCTGTATGAGGAAATATTCCGCATCTGTTTAGACTTTGGGCATGTCCTAATAATATGTGAAGAGGCCTCCACATAATCATCACATCGTTTGCATTTGTGTGTCAATTATCTTCCTAGTTAATCTAAGCTTATTTGACACACACACACACACACATACATACATACATACATATATATATATATATATATATATATATATATACTCCTTTCTTTTCAAAAGAAATGATGTATTCTGTTAAAGAGAGTCCTTCGCGTAAATTGCTTTGAATAGATAAATCAATCATTTGTCCTTGAGGATCTGACATTATATTATATGATTCTTGTTCTTGAAAATTCACACTTTTTTAAACCCAGAAAACAGACGGAATTCTAGGATTCCTCCTGGAGGCAAATAGTTTTATGCATACCTCCTTCGTGTGTGTGTGTGTTGGGGAGGGGGGGGGGGG
>MCJB01005869.1:0-56892 GCA_002018475.1 Nicotiana obtusifolia | reverse complement strand
GGTAATAAAAACAATTTTATATACCAACTGGGAGTTATGCATGTATAGGTGAAAAACTGGATACTAGTCTTCATGCTTCCTTTACACACAGCTTGTTGGATTATCAACCTAGTATTCCTTTGCTTTCCATGAAACGAATATACGTGTGCATTACCATTCTGTAACTTAAGAATCATGCCCTATGCGTATGCATTACCATTCTGTAAACAATTTGGTAATCTGCATCGTAGAATCACAGATAATATTGTAACATACTTTTTCTTTATAAGCATAATATTGTAACATGCTTGCAATCTCAACAAGGATTTTTGAAAACGAAGTATACATACAAAGTATCATTTGGCACAAATATTTCAACCATTTGTGGCTGATTGTTCAAATCTAACTTCCAGTCCCACATGTCCATCCTGCGGGACAATATAGACACATTAGTTGCACGATCAAAAACGCTAACATTCCATCCATACAGATAAAAGAACAAAACAACAAGAAAAAGAAACAAAACAAAGAGAACAATAAAGAGCAAGGCAACAATTCCACAAGATGAATTAACTTGTCAATGTAGTGAAAACTTCATCAACATTTAAAAGGTGTTTCGACATGAAAATTACAAGAATGACAATGTCAGAATGAAACCCAAACGACTATGGAGATAGTTACTATAAAGGCAAGGGGTAACTGAAAAGAATTACAATATTATGAGTTTGTATCTATCTTGGCGATCGCTGCCTGTCCATTCTTCCCTTATTCCCTGCTCTTCTAGCTTCAATTGATGGAGAAGCACTGAATAAGGCAAGGGGTCGAGACAGTTTTAGAATGAAACCCAAATGACTATGGAGAGAAATTCGTTACTATAACTGGATCATTGCAAAGACTTCCAAGCTATAAGACGAGGGACTTCAAATTCAGCTGTGGTGTGTGCAAGGAAGACATATGGACACTTTTCTGCACTCATCAAGTTGATATGGGGGACATAACAGCAATTTGACACTAAAACTGCCTTTTTCTGCCAAAATATATCAGTATGGGCTTTTTCCAGAAAGCTAATTCTCACACCATATATGTCATGCCAACCTGCATTAAATGCGAGTGCGGTACACTCAGACTGGCAATTTCCCTCCTGCAATTCTTTCTAAGAAAAGCATAGAAGTAATTTATGAATAGCTTCTTGATGAACCAGGAACTTTTCCTTGCCCTAATATTTCCATGACCGAGGAGGTAAACCACACCGGATTCTTTGGCCTTGCGTAAAAACGAGAGCTCCTTCTCAAAGGACTGATCAACATTGGACAAGAGCGACTCAGAGGAAGGGCCAGCCTTCAGCTCTTCTGAAGTGCTTTCCTCCATAACTGCCTTTCCAGTGTCCCTAAAATCAGCTAAGAGAGGAACACCAAGTGAGTAAACACTCCCATTGGGAGCAACAAGGACTCTTGAAAAGGCATGCTCTTCTTCAGAATCTGATTCACCATCGCCATCACTTTCAAGTGACCGCTCCTGAGCATCTCTGCGAATGAACTTCTCGAGACTTTCAATCAGTAGCTGCTCGAACATCTGGTGGTTTTCTTTGCGAACATCCTTGTAACCATATCTGTCAGTTCAAAGAGTTCGGGCTGAAATATTAGTAGCCAGGTTCCACATAAAAAGACACAACAAATGCAGAAAAGAAAAAGCATCTATCCAAGAAAAACTGTCGAAATTCATCTGTATCCAAAGCATGGGTCCAACAAAATCATGACAGAACTACTACCCAAAGAGTTAGGCAATTTAGCAAATTTTGTTTGCAAACAAGAATTAGGAATCACAATGTAGGTGTTCACTTGAAGACATAACAGGTCCCGGTTTATCACAGAAATGACTGTCCAAATGCCACAACTATTTACAGATATCACCTGTCATTCAGCAGTCATTTTTTTACAAGTTCAACTGTCATGCAGCAGTCTTTATTAGGTCATTCAAAAGCTATGCAAGTGTAAAATTTATAGTAGGTTCTCCTTGGCCACAGAAATCACACCAGATAGTCTAGAGAATGTACCAACAGAAAATGAAAGAAGCTAGCATGATCACCTGGCAACACAACGAAATATGTGGTAGCTTCTCGGGCAGACTCGCCGAAACAGGAACCTTTCATTCTGAGGTACTACAGGAACAGGAATGTATTTTATACAAACAAAAATTATCATTGAATGAACAGCAGGAAGAGTGGTGAGGAAATGTCCAAATATAGCCGGTATGCCCTTTGCCAGTTCATTATAAAGCAAGCCAATTCCAGGAGCTCTGATTGTTCCAAGGTTGGGGCCAAGTTCACGTAGCAAGTCCATAGACATCTTTTGCTTGACTTCAGTTTCATACTTCAGCTTGCTTCCATAATTCCATATGTACATAACAAAAAACAAGACTACTGCAAAAACCAGAATAATCCAACTTCCATCTCCCACACTCCATAAAACTGATGAGAAAAACATTAATTCCAACCCCAAGAAGATAACGGCAAAACTAAGCACAACAATGATGTTGATCTGCCATATCAGAAGCATAACAATAGTGACTAGTATTGTTGTCATCATCATCACACCAAGCTCCGCTATTCCTGTCAGACAGGATATGCATCAGACATGAACAAGCCAGTGTTATCAAAGGTGAAAAGAGCAAAAAAGCTCTAAGGTAAATTGGGGCTTTAAGCGCAAAACGCAAATAAAGCGTGGGCTTTAATGAATAAAGGCGCAAATGGAGAAAAAAATACAAATAAGTATGTGTAGTCCAAGACTAATAATTATAAGCATTAATAACAAATATATGGATACAGAAATTCAATTTTTTCTGACAATAACGTAAAATATCAATTGTTTAGGTTTAACTCTTCAATTAGCAAGATCTATGCCATAGAGCCTTGATGACATCACTGAAGCGCCCGCTAAGCAAGGTGAAGCGTTCAACATGTTTTGAGCCTCACTTTAGGGCTTAAACGCGCCTTTGACAACACAGGAACAAGCCAGTATAAGCCTTCATTTAATAATGCAGCCTAGAAATCAGTTAATTAAAATTGGAAGCACCCCACTGTTTTCCTAGTCAAACTGATCAGAACCTCTAAATTAAAATCCAACTATCCAAGCAACATATGAATATTCTTCTGCTATCTTGCCTAACAGGCCAAAAGCCTAATATCTTAAGTATATTCAGTTTCATCACGAACAAATCAGTGTCACGACATGTACTACATCCTGTGGAACTGATTAGTACAATACACTTTGCTATATTTAGATGCCTGTCAAAAAATGGAAAATATAGAGTCACGACCTACAAAATTGAATACTAATTCATCCCATTTTACGTAACAACATTTGACTGAACATGGATCATAAACTGATCAAGATCAAATACATACTTTTATCATTTCAAGACTCAAACTACAAAAAATAATGAAGGACAAGAAATTGAATGTTAAGTTGTGTTTCTTTTTCTAATATACACCTATTCATCTGTCTTTCTGTCCTGGTAAATGCACTCTACAAAATTCTATTTCTTGAAAAGATGCAGTAGCTTTAATCTTTCAATTAGTTTCTTGGATTTGGAGTGATCCCCAATGATTTATCTACGTGGCAGCTTCTAGTTACGTAACACTGATATCCTAACTAATTGAAACTTGGTGATGATAAAGATTAATAACTGAAAAAAAAAAAAAATAACCACTAAAGGGATCAAACTGTAGCATTCATGAATAACTAGAAAACATGCTGCAATTTGGAGGGTTTATAATTTCAAACACCAGATCAATCAATAATATAATTTCTAAGTTTTAATCAAAAGTCAAAAAAGATTATAAATAAGCAAGCCCAAGTGCATGCAGACGGCCCCATGGATCAATGCAAATACAAAACCCGTCGAAAACCTCTCCTACATGAAAGGATCTGAGTCAATCCAAATGATATGAGCAAAATCCTACTCTGAGAAGAACAGAAAGTAAGGGAACTAAGTTTTCCAAGAGATTTGACATATCTTACATTAGTTTGGTCAAATCAAAGGTCAAACAAGATCTTAGAAGAACAGGGAATTTAAATTTTGTATTGGACGACCTTGAACACGTGCTGAAAAATAAATATCAAGACCTTCACTATTCGCCATATGCACCAGAGAGCATACATCCAGCAGTAATAGGAAAAAACAAAACAAAACAAAAGAACCAAATGAAGTAGCAAAGACATAAATAAATTCTAAAAGAACAAGGAACCAGCCATTACCATAAGCATTTCCAATCTCATATATGCTTGAGATAGAACAGACCATCACCAAGGACAATGCAAGAAGAAACCAGTTCATCACTGGGATATATATCTGACCCATGAACTTTCGAGACGTGTGAATAATTTTAAGGCGAGGGAAGCAGCCTAGGGCTGTGGATTGTTTAATGCAAGAGAAAGTTGCCGTAGTCATTGCCCTACTGGCAATCAATGCAGCTACATTAGCAATCAAGAAGACGGGCCAGAAAGCTCCACCTGCAACATGATTGGAGATTTTAACTAAAAGACTTGGTTTTTTGCTCCTTTTGGATTCATAAACTTTTATCATCAAAAGCATAGAAGATTATAGATCAGTTCCAAGTAGAAAGTATATTGAAATGTGTCATCCTTATTTTCATACTAAGTAAACAAGGATTATCAGGGAAAGATCAGATGCAGAAATTTACTTGGCACAGAAGAGAAGAAAGCCTGTGTTGTGTCAGCATGGTTCTCCATAAGATAAGCTGCTTGACCAAGGTAACCCAAGAGAAGGCATGGCAGCACAAGGAACACAAAGGTAAGCTGTAAACAAGAAGGTTGATACTCAATAATCGTCTATGAAATCGGAAAAAAGAAGGGGTAGGTATAATTATATCTATACACCTTCCCCCACCCCACTCCCCCTAGCCACAAATCCTATGACCAGATCTGCTGCTGCATACCTGGACTGATCTCACAGAAAAATAGCAAAGATCAGCAAACATTGCCTCGGAACCTGGGTTTTAGAAATGATGATGATGATCAGCTCTACATCCCAGAAAATAGAGACAAAAAAATATAAAACAACAAACTTTACCAAAAAAAGAGGAAGAAGATTGAAGAATTATAAGTTTCTTAAATGAATTAATGGAGAAAAAAGAATAAGAAAATAGAGAAAATTGCTTACAGACAGTCACACACTGAATTATATTTCTTTAGAAGGCCAAGAAAACGTCAACAGTGAAGAAAAACAAGTGCCCCCTCGGAGACATCCGATTAAAAAATAGAAAAAAAAAAAAAAAAAAAGGTGACATAGAAGGTGAGGATAAGATGTCGTCATTCAAGTGGGAAAAAAACATCAAGAAATTTCCATGGGCTGATATCTATACCAGATGGAAATGTTTAAGCCATTGATATTTCTCTCTCAAAAGAGAGGCGAAGAGTCAAACCTACTGTACATATATTTCATCTGAGTACTTGTCGTAAAAAATTCAAGTGTATGTTTTAACCATGAAAATGGAAGAGCTGCACCTAACTTTGTTAGACCAAACCCCAAAACTAAGTTCTTGAAACATAAAAATCCAAAAACATAAACAAGTTTACCAGGACACAATCACTAACAGATAATGCAAGAACAAATGCAGAGTAGCATTCAGTTGTGGTGTAACCCATGACAACACACTGATTCAGAGACAAGCTTAATCCCCTTCTGTTGCATATAATCAATCAAAACTACTCAAGACTTTTAATGGAATTTAACCTTCCAAAAGATAGAGGACAACTAAAAGGCGCACTTGAAACTTGAGTTAGGACAAGAACGAAAAAAATAAGTATATGCGAAAAGCCCTGATTGCTCAAGATCAGAACTCAGAAAGGCTGGAAAAGTGAGGATCCAAAAGGACTATTTAGTTCAAATGATGTTTCCATACATTCATGCTTCAAAGGTATATTTTCAAGAATAGTTTTAATTTATGGTACATAACATAATTTTCCTCTACAATTCTTTGACAAAAATCAATTCCCATATTGCCTTATGATTGGCAACTCAAAGACCGCAATTGCTTCCTTTTTATTGAAATGTGCAACAGATGTACAGCCCACAGACCGTTGGTAGTCGAACTCAGAAGGGGGTTCGCGAAGCTTGTCTTAGATAAATCCCACATCAAAATGGGAGGAAAAAGTTAGGGGCCATAAAAGGGCGAGTTCAAGATTCAACTGTTGAAGCACCTTTTCTATCAAAGCCCTAGGGGACAAACTGTGACAGTTGGACCTGGACCGTTACAACTGGTATAAGAGAACCATCTTTCTTAGAGGAAGCAACTTAGGCGGTATCCAGGGAAAGTTCAAGTCTTTGGTTCTCTTTTTAAAGCTGAAACAAGATCATCCCACAGCCCTATTTTCAACGGATAAATAGCAACTCAATGATTATCGATGATGCCACAATAGGTATGATTCAGTTCTATAACTTAATTTTTTTTTTCGGCAGAAGAGAATAAATTTGTAGAAAGAAGTTAGTGAAGTGAGGTTGAAAAAACATCTGACTTTGTAACAGTACATGCACATAAATAGAGAAGTCCAAACATAAAAGTCAGGTTCCCCGTGTTTCAAAATCTTCTTACTAAAGGAAAAAAATACCTGGTTTCACTCAAGTAACCAAAAAGGGCAGCCCAGTGCACTCAAGTAACCAAGAACAAACAAAAGAAAAAAGGAAACATATAACAGTGCATTTTTGTGTGCGATTCCAATTAAAAGCTCAGTGTCAACTATCAAAAACATCCATGGTCAACGATTTACCTGTTGCACAAAGAAGACAGCCCCCAAGCGAGTACCACGCCTTCGTTGGATTGCGCTTAAAGTAATAGTATATATGAACGGGATTAAATGCCCTCCAAACCCTGGAATCATAATTAATGAGGTTGTAGATGCCAATTCCACCCAGGGAACAGAACCATATAAACAAAGCAGGACCCACGAAAAGCCCCACTTTACTTGTCCCATATTTCTGTATACTGAACAGAATTACAAGAAATGCCACTGAGATCATCACAACTTGATCTGTAAAAGACATTAGAGTATAAGATTCTTACAACTAAAAGGACTTCGAGTATATATGGTAGAAAGAGCAAATCATATCCATCTTATCATCTGATTCTCATAGGTTAAACCTAACACCTCATACAAGGTGCATCAACAGATCAGTCTTGTCAGGCTAAAACTATCAGGTCACACGACTGAGCTTCCTTAACAATTTTGAGCAGCAGGACTATTAAATGGTACGGATTCTCAATGACCAAAATGATACAGAATGTAATATAACCAGAAATTCCTTTCATTACTGAGCTAGCCAATGTCAATGAGGTTTATACATCGTATGCACATAAGCAAACTGCATTTAAGAAAAACACAGACCATTTCCTCAGTTTGTGCATGTCATCCGTGAACATATCACACTAATCATCCTTGTGCCATTCCAATTGTAATGGATGTCCCAAACGAATGGTTTAACAGAAATTAAGAGTTATCAGAATACTGCTTTCAGTTAACAGAAAGACATGTTGAAGAGAATCAAGTGATCAACATACTTGCAGATGACATATACTCCAAGAAGTGAACAATTCCATAAAGGTTCCCCAGCGAATAAGTAAGATTGTATTACTATAACAACAAGAACAACAACAGACCCAGTCTAATCCCACAAGTGGGGTCTGAGGTAGTGTGTACGCAGGCCTTACCCCTACCTAGTAAGTCAGAAAGGCTGTTTCCGGTAGACCCTCGGCTCAAGAGAAGGTGAAGAAGAGAAAGAAAGAAGAAGGGGAAGAATAAAAAGAAGAAGGAGAACAAGGAAACGAAAGGAGAACAAAAAGAAAAAGAAGGAAATGAAAAGGAAGAAGTAAGATTACATTACCTTGCTTAATCCCAGAAACTCCAACTCTTAAACCACCAACAGCAGACATTACTGCATCAGCATAGTTGAAAGAACTTAAGACTTTAAATAGGAAAGAATAGCTTATTCACTTTTTTAAAAAAAAAAGGACCTTAGAGGGCCAAAAGGCAGTACTGACTTGTTTCTCTCAACCAACAGATTTAACAGGTAAAGAAAGGCTATAGATACCTGACATAGCAGGTGTAACGACTCCATCAGCTATCACCATAGCTGTACCAGCAAGAACTAACATCAGAAGAAGCTTTTTCAAGGTCAATGATGCTTCAAGTCTTTCTTTTATTCTCAAAGACCTCTCAAGTTCTGGAGATGGCACCTTCAGTCTGAAGCCTGATATTCGAGCATCTGATGGGAGTTGGTTTGGAAGAAGATTAACCTTTGCATGCCTACAAAGCAATGAGTACAAAGCAAACGTACCACCTGCAGTTATTAACCAAACTCATTGAATGAATCAGAAGATACAAAGTATAGAACATAATGATGTAAAACAGCTCGCCAAATTTCAAACGTCAGCTCACCTTCACCATCATCATTGGCCCAGAGCACAATAAGAACATATTTAACCAAAGGAATGAGGATTAAGGTATACAAAACCAAGGATAATGCACCAAGAACATCTTCGTTGCCATTGACAGGGGCCTTGCTGAACATCACACTGAAGGTATATAAGGGACTCGTCCCCACATCACCAAACACAACTCCAAGAGTCTGAAAGGCCAATAGGATTTTCCTACCTGCTGAGACATCCTGCAAATACACTTGAAAATTAGTCAATAGTTCACTCTGTATTCTAAAAAGAATGCCTACTAAAAAATCAAAACAAAAGTCTAAGGATAGCTTATGAACACAGGTTCATTTAGTATTCACCCTCAGGAAAGGACCTCCACCAAACAAAATGAAGGTTGGCAAAACAAGAAAGCTAAAACCACATTGTAGCCAGAGTTTTCTTAAGTTGGCTATACATCTGATTAGCACATGCATACCTTGTGTAACAAGTATGGAGTCAAGGCACATTTCTGATTTGTGTAAGCTCTAGCTCAATGAATGTCATGTGGATATCCTTCTTCCTATCCCTAAAAGATTTTCTACCCCTGTAGATTCTCCTGATAGTTTTTTTAACTTCGTTAGCTCCCTAGTCTTAAGCTAATCATCTGTACTGGAGCTAACAGCCACGACTATATTTGCTTCTATTTTGTAACCTTTAGCATCTTCTTGATGCCATTGATGAAACATCAAAAAAAAGTCTTCAATCTTCTTAGCAAAAATCTGCAGTGGATCTGTCAAGAATAAGCCCAAGCTAGCCCAAGTCTATTGTTTATTACTCTTTCCAAAAGTTTTATTATATGACTTATAAGTTCAATATCATGACAATTCATATAAACTTTGCAATATCTGCTTTGTTCTTGTCTATCAGAACTAAGAATCTAAGATACCCTTTCTTCAATCATTTTGTATTTACTCATTCATTAATATGATATGGATTAACTTGACCATTTATATTGCTCAACCTCTAGAAGACACTTCGAAACCTTTATAGGGATACTACAGACCATAGACATTTCTACTGACCCCAACTTTTTTTGGATTGAGGCATAGTAGTTATTTTTAGCTAAGTTTTCTTGTCGTGGATGTATGGAAATCTGAAATGTTATCCTCGTAAATTGTGTTGAGCAATTGATCGAAATAGCATTTCCGTCGAAAAACTATTACTTATTTCAAGTCTTGATCCATGTTTTCTGGTATACCTGCTAGCTTATGCATTTTTTCCCTCCCTTTCTGCATCCCTAACTTTTGGTACACCATACCTCGTCTAAGGCTTTATCCCCGACTTTGCTAATTGCCTTCTTAGCTTCTCTCTTTGCCCTCTTATACTCTTTAAAGGTTTCTCCATCTTCTGTTATTGGTAACTTTCCATACAAAAATCTTTAATTTTAATAGCCCTTTACACCTCTTCATTCCACCACCAAGCAATTGCATCCAGGTCCTAGGCCTTGTGTATGCCCAAACATCAATTGATATTGCCTCCAAAAGGGTGGATCTAATCCTAGCATTGGCAACACCAGGTGAATACTTTCCCATTCCAATGTTTATAGCCTGCTTGGCCAACCTTCTAAAATCATCTTATTTGAAAAGTACTACTCAAAAAAGTAATTTGGTGAGAAGCAGTTTGTGTTTGGCTAATTAATTTGAAAAGCACTTTTAAGCAACAATTAGTGCTTGGCCAAGCTTTAAAAAGTGCTTCTAAGTACATTTTTCTCAAAAGTGCTTTTCAAAAAAAATTGATTTTGCTGCTTCTCAAAACTACTTCTCCTTCTAATCAAAAGCACTTTTTGTTCCTTCTAAAAGCTTGGCATAACATCTTAACTTTGGAAAAAGCACTTTACACCAAAGAAAGAACTCGTTTAGCTTAGCTAACTCGTTTAGCTTAGCTGATTTAAAGTAGTTAATGAGCATTAAATGCTGAAGCTGATTTAATAAATAAACGGTTACGTGTTTGGATAAGAGTGCTGACACTAATAATAAGTAGCTGAAGTGTTAGGTAAAAAATGTTGTAAAACTCTTTTTTCTGTTAAAATGACTCAAATGTCCTTAAAGCTATTTACCCTAATTAGAAACTGATTATTGCAAGATTTAAATTCATTGTTTCAGATAGAAATTATTTTATGTCTCATTTTATTTTTTAGTTTAAATTTTATTAGATAAGATTATTTTATATAAATATAAATTATTTGATAATAAACTAACATAAATAATTGTAACTTGACTAAAGTTTGTTAGTTAAAATATACTTAAATAATGCACAAAATATTCATATAGAAAATAGAAGTGTTCAAATTTTCTTTATTTCTAATAGGAAACAAATATTCATTATATGAGAATATGCAAAATTGCTCACTCCCGATAATGCCAAGAAAAATCTGATTATTTTTTTAAAAGTGCTTATATGTTGAAAAATCATACGTTGGGGGCGACCAACTTATGGCTTTTAGCTTATTTTTGGCTTATAAGCACTTAGTCTATAAGCACTTTTAATTTTACCAAACGCGTAAATAAGCCAAAAAGTGCTTATAAGTTGGTTTGACTAGCTTATAAGCTTAGCCAAACACCCTAAAAAGCACTTTCGGCCAAAAAGAAGCTTGGCCAAACAGGCTATTAGAAGTGAAGATCACAAAAAAAAATTGACAATTTTCATGGGACTTGAAGCTAACCAACATTTGAAGTGAAGCGAGAAATTATGAAAATTATAAAAAACCAAATATTGAATTTAGAACTATAATAATATAAAAAAAATAGTCATTAAAAAGGAATAATTAAAATAAAAAAAAATTATAATCCAAACTTCAATATTTTCAATATTAATTTCACTGCTCAAAGTTGAGACTTAAAGAACTTATCAATTTGCGCATCATTGTTTGAATTGCACGCTTTTGTAAAGTGCACGGCCTCGTCCATAAAGTGACAACACTTCGCTTCTCATTGCATTAAGTAACGAATCAACAACTTTAGATATCACTGCATCTGCTTGAGCACCGATATGCAGCATTACTTGGTACATGTACTGGCAAGAGATAGCAAGCACCCGGTGGACTACTTCAGGTGCCTGCAACCGCCGTGGAAACCACAGTTATAAAAAGGAAAACTTCAATTGCTATTTTTAATACAACTTGTCATTTCCTTCCCTTGGATACCTAAATAGCTTCTAACTCTCATGTTCCGCTGGCAATTATTTATCCTTAAACGTTGTTAGGTGCCTTTCTAGTGTCCACCACCGAATCCATGACTATATATAACTCTTCTCCTTTTTAGCTTCTCTCTCACTTCACGTCCAAGACAGCCAGATTATGTTAGGTGGTTAGAGCTCATTCTAGTATAAGATATAACTCTTACATGTGACCTTGTCACTTCTCCAAAACAAAATATTGTTTCTCCACTCATTTGGCATTTTCCGTTCCTAAATACAACATTGAATAGCTTGGTTAGTCATACTACCCTAACTTCTACATGGATACCAACTGAACCACAGGCTTTTCTAGCCCTCCTACTTTATGTGACATCCTCTACTTTAGTAGATTTGATTGTACAAGTATAGTTAAGGCTATTTGACACAAATGTATGAAGATATCGAAATAGCATGCCATCTCACTTTGATCTCAATATCCTGGTCAAAACTGGTTGAGAATCATTTTTAATACACTTAATTTGGTTCAAGTCCTCTCTTCACTTATAAAGAAAAGTCTTTACCCCTTTCTCTCTTAGTCGTGCTAGCTTATGCATTTCTTTCTCCATCCTGACGTCCCTAAATTATAGTACAAGTCATCAGAGTCTTTACCTCGAGCTCTACTAAGTAACTTTTTACCTTCTCACTACACTCTTTATAGTTTATACACTTTACTGAGAAAAGGTAAGGGTATTTCACTGATGACGATAACACCAAAAAGGTGTGTGAACACAGTATATACAAATTGTTCATGATAGTATCATGATGATACTATTCTACCAGCAACTCATAAAGTTAAGTAAATCTATCATTTGACCTATTATACTCCCTTCATTTCATTTTATTAGGTAGTGCTTGACTCGGCACAAAGCTTAAGAAAGAGAGACTGCTGACAAAGTACCCTTTGAACTTTTAGGTCCTAAACATATCATTACATTTCTATAGCTATAAGAGCATGTCATTAAGGGTAACTAAAATTCAAATTTAAAGAGTTTGCAAGTATAGAAAAGCGTCATTCTTTTTTGGAACACACTACAATCGGAAGAGTTTCATATAAAATAGAAAAGGAAGGAGTATATATGCATTAATACTTTGATCAATACGAGAAATATTTCAACTGATGTACAGGATAACCAATTCCTTCAAAGCATCCACTATTCCTCTCCTTCCATATGATCCAAAATATGTATAATGAGATTGTTTGCCATTGTTTTTTGGGAGTCTCCTGTAGCTTCAGTCCAGCGCGACTCTAGAAACAACTTCCCAGAGATGGCCCAGCTGATCTTAAAAATTTAAAGGAACATATTCCATAACGTCCATGTTATTTTCCAGTGCAAGAACATAATGGGACTGTGCTCGTACACTCTTAAAAGGCTTCTCTATTTTCTGTTATGAGCAAATTTCCATACCACTCTTTTTTGCTTAAACAACTTTTTGCACCTCCTCATTTCAACAATTGAACACTTGTGGTCAAGGTCCTAAGTGATAGACACACGAACTTCACTTACAACTTTCTAAATGCACTTGTCATTTCCTTCCATTGGATATCTGTATTAGCTTCTAAATCTCGGATCCTCCTTCATTAAATTGTCCTTAAGTGCTATTTGCTTTATGCCATTTAGTGTTCAGCATAGAATCTCAGTTGCATGATAGTTTTCTCTTTTTTCACTCCTCTCTTTGCTTCATATCTGCTTACCAGTCCATCTTGAGTGGTTAGTGTTTCTCCACCTATAACCTTGCAGTCTTTACATGTGACCCTGTCACTTTTTTAAGGTATTTGGCTATGGTTCTCTTCCAATTTTAAGTTTTATCAAGTGCAATTCCCTCTTAGTAAAATGTTAGCTAAAAGCCTAAAAACTAAATTATTAACTATTGATCAGGAAAAAAGAATATTGGCTAAGGCAAACTATAGAAGAGCATTCATTCTTCATTCTTGGTGCAACAACCACATGCGAAGAGAAAACAAGAAAATGAACACATTTTCTTTAAGATGGTTAGAGTTACAAGTATCAAAGATAAGGCAATAAGCAATAATTGGAGATGCATAAGCATTCAAGGATGACCTAAAACATAAAAAAGTGATGCAATAACTACTATTGGGAGGATAACAGAAATTCAGAAGCTAAGGAAAATGTTAGCTTACAAACTGGGCAGAGGACATGGTACTAAATAGAACTGAGGAAAAGAGATAACATATGTCCTATATTAGATATTGTATAGAGTTTAATGTAACTTTTACTTGTCAAAAAAAAAAAAAGCAAAAACCTGATTGAGTATTTTGCTTCTATCATTACCTACAGAAAAGTTAAATTCACACTAATTTGGCACCCGTTCAAACAACTTCGTCTGTACCCTCCTTCTTTGCTTCAAAAATACTTCAGTTTCTTGTTCCTTTCTTCTAACCTTGACTACCCTCTCTCCTCTTTGTTTTTTCTCCCTTTCTGTCCATCAGTGTTACCATTCTTGGGGTCGAATAAGCTTCACAACCCTCTGCATTTCAGTTCTTTCCTTACAGTGCAGATATTATCTAACAGCAGACATATTCTATAACATGTTGATTACGTAACCAAGTGAAATCAATGCACAAGTTTCGCCAAGAAAGTTCAACCAAAAAAAATTGTTTATATGGGAGGTTTGAAATAGGTGAAGAGGTTCTAGAATGTAAATATAATAATTTACCAAATTAAATTACGCATAATTAAGAAAATAAAAGTTGGATCACACAATTCAGCAAATTTATAACTAGAGAAACTCACATCAAAGTCGTGCTTCTGAGCACCAGGGACTTCAAGAGCTTCAACATCAAAGGAATCAATCCGAGGGCCAGTGCGGATCAGCTTACGCACGGCATTATCATCCTCATCCTCAGAGTCCAAATCCAAGACATTGCGCGGCGTCGAACCATCATCTCCATTGACAGTATCATGGTCAACACTATTAATGTCCGAATCATACTCATCCTGAAACACCCACCGCGATTCAATCGAATCCATAGAGGCTAATCCGCCATTATTCTCCCTATCCTTCTCCAATCCCACATTCACCATGTTATAAATGTTCAAGAGATTTACATGTAGAATTGATACTATAGTCAAATCCTCTTCACAGGTCCTTCTCGTACGATTTAAAATCAATCAACTGAATAATTCTTACTATGCGTCTTCTTATAGGTATAGGTATTCGTATACGTATAGGTATGCATTTATGTATATCAAAATGTGTAAAAACTGAGAGAGTGGATTGAAATCGAAACCCTATAAATTTGTGAAGGATTTGGATGAGATTTAACAGAAATTTGGGTTTAATTATAAACTGCTTTGAACGGATCAAGCAGTTTGTTGGGGTTTGGGAGTAAAGGGGTGGAGGTAGCAACGACCTTTCTTACATTCGAACGCTGCGTTTTCTGGAGTGAAAATGAACTTTTCTTATAGCCTGTTTGGCCAAAAGCACATCTTTTTTAAAAACAAATAATTTTTTTTAAAGTTAAAATGTTTAGCCAAATTTTTAGAAAAAAATAATAATTTTTGAGTAGAAGCAAAATAGTTTTGAAGAGCTTATCCCTAAAAATATTTTTTTTAAAAGTACTTTTAAAAAAATATACTTAAAAATACTTTTTAAAAGCTTGGACAAACATTCATTGCTGCTTAGAAGTATTTTTTCAATTAATTAGCCAAACACAAATTATTTCTCATCAAAAGCACTTTTACAATAAGACACTTCTCAAAAAAGTTCATTTTAGAAACTTAGCTAAACAGGCTATTATTTTGGTACTATATTCGCCAATGCATATGGGGGTGAAACATACGTCGGATGTGTACCTCAAACAATATTAATTTAGTAAGTGAGTAAATTTAATTATGACAAATTAAGGTGCAAATATATATTAATTAACCACTCCCTTTCAGAAAGAATGAACGTATTTCTATTTGGGGAATCAAACAAAATTCTCTTTTATCATATTTTTTTACAGATAATATTTAAATATTTTGAATTATTACTATTATATCTTATAGTACACCTTTTATAATTTTTAAATATATAAATTTTATTTTAAAAATCTTGAAATATCTACATTCGATTCATACCAAAATTAGTCTATTTAACTTTCATACTCCGAAAAGGTCCAAACAAATTAAAATAGAGGGGGTTATAATATAGTGATAATATATGTCATACACTCATCAAATAGGTGTACACACAAAAATGTGTGTAAGCTTTAATTAAAATATTTTAGCTATTTTAGGATGCACCTACACATAAGAGGGGAGGGGGTGCATTGTGTCGTATTCAATTTTCGCATGCCAAAGAATCTGGTTCTTTGACTGGACTATTTTGACACAAAACTGAAAGTGAAGCGCGAAAATATAAACAGCACAATAATTTTTACGTGGAAAACTCCTTGCTCAAGGGAGTAAAAAACACGACTTGCTATCATAGGATTTGCCTTCAAAACTTCACAAACTTCAAAGAGCAATTTTAGGCTACAACTCAATAACCAACGGGATTAACTCTAGTACAATACTCCTACTATCAACCCAATTGTAGCTAAGCTTTAGGTTACAACTCTATAACCAAGCAGACTAACTCTAGTATACTTCCCATACAATTAACACAATTGTAGCTATCCCTTTTCTATAATAATTAGCTTAGAAAGCGAAACTAGAATTGTTCTCCTATGTTTATTCTTCTTCAAAAGCAAAATAGCTTACAATTTAAGAACAATTGACTCAACCTAGACAATTAAAGAACTTCATTAGTTTCATCTTCAAGACCTTGTTCTTCAGTTGAGCAGCTTGAATCCTTGAAAACCACCTTCTTCGTATGAATGTTATTTTCTTTGGATGATTTTCTGTATTGTGCAGAATAATATTAGCTTTAACAGCAGCAACGTGATGCTTTATATAGGCATGAGGTTGGACGAAATCCTTTTTCAATTTATGCTCCAAAACTTAAAAGAATTCGATTAAAGAAAAAGATTTTTTTTTTATGATTTGGTTTCCTTATTTATCTCCAACTTCAAACATTTTCCTTTAATGCAAGTACTTCCATTTATTGAATCATTTTCCAACATGAATTCCTCCGGTTAATATTTTGCTTGTAGCCCACGAATTTAATTTTTTATGGAATTCGACTTTCACTGGGATTTGATTGTTAATAATTTTGTGTTCGAAACCAGAAAATCAGAAGACGTTAGTTTAAGAAAACAAAAACAAAAAGTTTCGAGCACACAAGTTTCTTGTGTGTCCTTAAGGAATTTAATCCCCTCATTGTTGTCCAAGGTTATGGATTAATTTCTCCCAGGATAGAACGGAATAACTATTCTGTGATAGCGGCACTACAAATCACAGAACTTCAGCGAACTCAACAAACGGAGCAAATCACACTTGATACTTATATTTATTTGAAAATAATACAACAATGTAGAAAAGATGGGAGAAGTTTTTAAATTTTTTCATGTTTTAAAAATGAGGCCAAGCCTATAAATTAATAGACAATGAAAGGGTGAGATGAAGAGGTGCAACCCAAGAGGTGCCTCTTCCATTTCCTATTTACACACTCGGTCAATCGGTAGATTTGATATCTTTGAACCGTCGAACTTTGGTGTATACCTAGACAACCATAAGTCACACAATCAACCCTTAACCGTCTTTAATTCTCATTGTTGTGTCCGTTTCATCCATGAACACCGCCTGGTTTCATAAGTGCATAGAGAATTGGCCTTACAGAATCCTCCTTGAAGCGGCTTACACTTCACACTTACATAGGTGATTTCTAAATGTGTTATCCCGTAGATACACTATTTGATATACCCCGTATCAAACTTAGAAACTATTAAAAAGCCTTAATGTTTTATCCTTGGTACTGAGCATTGTCTTCATCACGAGAATGGACCAACGTTTTATTTGACAATGTTGAACCGTCACTAATGAATTTTTTTGATCTCCTTGAACTTAGATCTTGGGATCTCCAGTCTTCTAGGTAGAGTTACCACCACAATGACTTGTCCTCGGGCATAGTCTCATTCGCTTCGATGATATCTCGACTACCTATCTAGTTAGGCCTTTTGTAATTGGATCCGAAACATTACCACTTGATTTCATGTAGTCAATTTTGATAATTCTCCTAAAAAGTAGTTTTCTAATGGTTATATTCTTCGTCGTATATGACGAGATTTTTCGTTATACATAATGCTCCCAGCCTTTCCTATTGCCGCCTGACTATTGCAATATATGCATACATGCGCCAACGATTTGGGCCGAAATAAAATATCTTCAAGAAAATTTAGAAGCCATTAAACTTCTTCACCGACCTTGTCTAAGGCTATAAAATCAGCCTCCACTGTAGAGCGGTCAATGCACGTTTGTTTGGACAATTTCCAAGACATTGTTCCTCTACCGACTGTTTAGAATCGGTTGAACTGGTGATCTACTTTGCATCACTATACCCCTCTATTATCGCGAGATACTTATTGTAGTGCAAAGTATAATTTTGAGTATATTTCAAATATCTCAAAACTTGTTTCATTGTCATGATAGCTCAATGCAAACTTTTGTTGTAAACTAATACATCTCAACTTTTTATTGCGAACCCAATTATGATAATAATAGCTAGAATGGTTTGTATCAGTTGTGGCCACAAACTTTAATATATAACATATTTCATAACCACTTCACCTTTTCTAGCATTTATATGCTATTTATTCTTATTCCATAACGAAATACAAGTCTATACGATATGCAAATTATAGCACCTTCATTTATGAAACAAATCCAACTTGCTATGAATTTTTATCATTTTCATCGGTTATTTCATCATATTATAGACCAATGTATTAATACACCCATTCATGAATTGTCATATCCATAAAAAAAAAAAAAAACGTACAAATGCATCTTTTCATGAAAATTCACAACCTTCTAGGTGACTCCCTTTCATAAATGTTCAAAAAAGAATACATCCTTTCTGGAAAGGCACGTGAACAACTTCGAATTGGCAGTTCCACAACTAGTCATCACTAAAATTGAACAAGCAATGAATTTACTAACTACCATATCAAAGTTCTTCTAAATAATATAGACATTGTGTCTACCATTAGCTGTTGTCATGCATAAGCTAAACACCCACACATTTCAAATATTTCATGTGCCTTTTCTATTATTTCAAATAATGATTTACATAACTTAGAGTATTCTTAATGTAAACACATTTGTTTACGCTCATTAATTTTGAAATCATTTAACAATATTATTTGGTCAAATTTTGCATGTCATTGCTTGGGTGCTTATTTTAGTCCATAAAGAGACTTAACACGTTTGTACACCTTCTTTTCTTTTTCAAGAACCACAAACCCTTGGTTGTTCCATGTGTATTTCTTCCTCCAAACAACAATTTAAAAATGGTGTCTCACATTCATTTGATGGATTTCAAGGCCGTATATTGTAGCCAATGCTACTAATATTCATATGTACGCAGTACTCGTAAACGACGAGTATATGTCAAAATAGTCAAGACATTCTCATTGTCTAAACCCTTTGACAACTAATCTTGCCTACTATTTGCCAATAGTACTATCAACTTTCATTTTCCTTCTGAAAATCCACTTAGAACCCAAAGGTCTATTTCTTGAAGGAAGATCGACAATTTCTCAAGTATGATTATTTAATATGGATTATATTTTACTATTGACTGCCTCTTTCCAGAGCAAGACATTGCTTCTTTAAATGTTTGAGGCTCATTTTCCAACGAGAATGTCAAAAAATCTGGTTCAAAGGAAGTAGTTGTCCTTTGACGTTTACTACGTCTTGGATTCACCTTTAGGTGTACTTCCACTTAATTCTCCCCGATATTGCTTAGATTTTTTACTACACAACTCACATTCCTTTTTGTACGAATAAATATTCTCAACGATTTCAACATTATGTGATTTTATCACTGTATAAATATAAATCTCCGGATTTTCTGATTTGTGAACTAAAATCGATATGCTTTACTGTTTGTTGCATATCCTATGAAAATACAATCAATGATTTTCGGTCTTATATCTACCTTTTTAGGTTTAGGACTTGCATTATAGTCAAATTACTCCACACTTTGAAATATTTCAAGTTGGGCTTCCTTTCTTTCCATTTCATATGGAATGGATTGTGTTTTTCTATGGGGAACTTGATTGACTATTCAGTTAGCTGTAAGAATAGCTTCCCCCATAAGTTCTAGAGTAAACTAGAACTTATCAACAAAGCATTCATCATTTTATAATGATCGATTCTTTCTTTCCACAATCTCATCGGATTGGGGCATGTATGTGGCCGTTGTTTGATGAATAGCACCATATTCCAAACATATTTCTTCAAAAGAAGATTCATATTTGCTATCCCTATTACTTTATAGAGCCAACCACATGAATTGTAGTTTCTGTTATGATAGAGCCAGAATTAATAAACGGTGAAGTTTTTAATCTTAAACCCGAATAATATCTGACACAACCAGACTTATAAACCGTGAAGTTTTTAATCTTCAAATCGAGTAATATTTGACACAATCAGAATTAATAAATGGTAAAGTTTTTAATCTTCAAATCGAGTAATAAGTCGGAGTAGAAAATCACTAAGATATTAATCTCCAATGAATAGAAAGACACTTAGACTTAATCTTTGATAAAGTGAATAGAAAGTCACGAAGACTTTAATTTCAATAAACTAGTAGAAAATCACGCGAATTTTAATTTCAGACAGGAATAAAAAAATTACAAAGATTTTAGTCATAGGATGAAGACAAGTTCACCAAACAATCTCTGTCGGGATAAACCACGACGCCATTTGTTAACATTCGCAACGGTTGATCACATCCCTTGGCTCATTCTCTGTTTCGTTGATTCCAATCTCCATACGTAAATATGATCAAGAATTCCAATCATTTTAACATAAGGCTGCTATCATCATCATTACACTTATTGAGATGGAAATTATGTCTTAACTGTAAACATACGATAGAAGGCATAATTCATTTTGCCTTAGCATATTCATGGAACACAGTGCCTCTCTTTGTATTGACTTTCAATTATCGCTGCAATTCTGCCTCACATTGGATTCAGACTTAACTACCTCATTTCGTACTCTACAGTGCAACGGATTGACCACAACAACCAACAGTCACGCCGTTTTATACTTAGTAGAACAATATACGGCTCCGAACATTGCTTGTTCCTCTATTAACAATCATACAATCATATTTGTTCCAACAAAAAAGATTGTCGCGATACAGATGAAGCAAGCGAAACAGGCCACCATGAGCACATCTACATTTCTTAATAACGGTTCCGCCGAAATATTATGAATCTTGCCAAGTTAACCAAAAATCAGTAAGGGGTAGTTTGGTACGAACACAAGTAATGCAGGGATTAGTAATGCAGGGATTGTAGTGCTGGGATTATTTTTTATCAAGTGTCTGGTTCATTGTATTAAAAATTAATTATGCAATGTATAAGTCTGGATTTAGTACTTCTAAGTCTTATCCATGTATAGCTAATCCAGAGATTAGTAATCCCTTCCTTTCCTTGGTATTAGTTAATCCCTCATATGACGTATAACTAATCCATGTATTAGGTAAGAGTAAATTGAATTGACCAACCAAACATGGTATTGGACGGATTAAATTTTTATACGGGGATTATTTTGCTTAATACGGCCTACCAAACGACCCCTAAGTGTATAAATTAACTTGGAAACAAATGAGAAATGATCAAATAAAAAAAAATTCCCAGACATGACCACCGTTTCTGATGCACATAAAATAAAATCTCATTACCATCTTTGCCACCAAACAAATGGTCAGAGACTCTGGCTCTTGAAATAGATTGTAGCGTGTATTTTCTTTCTCATTACTCTTTGCAAAATAATGTTGATCACCTTTTTTTTTCTTTTTCAGGAACTCCAATAAGTTTCCAACAGTTTCACCATGCCATCACAACAATGAACACACACATTATAAAATTCAACCCGCACCAGAAAACCCATATAGAAGAATTGACAAAAAGAGAATAGAAAGCAGACAAGAGTTAACTTCCTCATTCCTCATTTGCATAGTAGGCAGTCTCTACCATAATCTTAAGCAAGATTAAGAACACTTTTCAGAAATAAAAATAATCACCGTCTGGCTCATAGCATCCTTTTTAATGTCTTCATAGTCTTAAGAAATGAAGTTTATAATGCCAATCCCACTAATGTCATTATTGATAATAAAGAAGCAGTTACTTTGCTTTAACCCTGCAAAATCAAACAATTACAATTTTTATGTAGTTCGCGTCCTATGGTTTCGTAGCCGTCACTGTTGTCGTATTACGAACTCTCTATGTTCACGTATCCAACAAATAGATATTAAATTCCTTAAAGATTGTTAATAATTCTGCACTCGAAACCGAAAAATCAGAAAACATTAGTTTAAAAAAATAAAAACAGAAAATTCCAAGCTCACAAGTTTCTTATGTGTTCTTAAGAAGTTTAATCCCTTCACTATTTTCTAAGGTTATGGATTAATTCCTCCCATGATAGAACAAAATAACTATTCTGTGATAGCGGCACTACAAAAAAATCACACTTGGTGCTTATATTTAATTGAAAAATAATGCAACAATGTAGAAAACTTATATTTAATCGGAAAATAATGCAACAATGTAGAAAAGAGGAGAGAAGTTTTCATATTTTTTTTCATGTTTTAAAAATGAGACAAAGCCTCTAAATTTATAGATAATGAAAAGGTGAGATGAAGAGGTGCAACCCAAGAGGTGTCTCTTCCATTTCCCATTCACACCCTTTAGAAAAAACACTAACATTGACTTTCCTTAAAAGACTCCTTCACATGCTTTTCCTTTCCAGCAAGTATTCCCGTAATTAAGAATCCTTGTTGACCACGAATTCTTCTAATTATTACCATACTTTCAGCCCACAAAATAACTTCTTCAAGGAATCCAAATTGCAACAGAGTTCCAGCTTAACAGACTTGCACTAGGAATAAGCTTCCAACTTTTGATCAGCATCGAGGGACCTGGTTCTGTCGATATTTACATGACACATCTCCAACTCTGTATATCAGCACAACAAATATCTTCACAAGATCTGATTGTCAGTTGTTGGTTAATTATCAAAACCACTTTTAAGCACATATTCGTCAGACGTCTGCTTCAAGGAACCTGATTCTTTTATTGACAAATAACAGATCTGTACACCAAAAAAAAGGATAGAGCCGCAAAAAAAAAAGACGTTTTTTAAAATAAAATTTGAGCATCTTGTATTTAAAGCTGTATATCTTGAATAAAAAGGGAATGTCTTTGCTGAGACAATAGGTTAGTGGATATAACTTCTTTCTCTTTTTAAGAGACCAAAAAAAGGAGACATAGGAAGTAAGAAGACTGGGAAAGTTGTTGGTGAGACTTAAAATTAGGGTTAGTCATTCAAGTGAAAAGAAAGTTTTATACTGTAATAATGAAAATAAGTTAATAAGTTTGAATTGCTCCATGGATAGACGTTGGTCTTTGTAAGTGCGTTATCTTTTTTGTGAATTTATCAATACAAAAATATAAATTAATTAAATTATTTTATCACTTAAATCTCATATAAACCCTTACCCTACCATCATAGGGTACAACCATTATAAAGAAGACACACCAAGCAGAAACTATCACAGAAGCAGCGCCGAACTAAGATATCGAGAATACAGTCCGAAACTTAAAAGGCACATAAGCGGAGAAAAACTAATGTACTAATAAGTATAACAGCAGCAAGATATGCGAAACTAAATACCCTAAACGATGCTAATAGCCCCAAAAGCAAAAACAAGAAATCTAAACAAATAAACCACAATTTAGAGCACAACAACTTATAAAGAGTACACTATGAATACAAAAACAAATTTTCACAGAGTATTAGCGAAAACAAAATGTAACCAAACAAGAACGTAGAACCTGGTACTGTCGCCGGAGACGGTGGAGCGGTAGCGGTCATTCGAGATCTGAACGGAGATGCTGGATGACGACTGGAGTGTCTTGAAAGACGACTCTGGTTCAAGGGCACTACAAATCAGGCCGGACACCCAACTGTGGTGGTACACACACGCCGGCAACTAGTTAAATCTCGCTGGAATCGGCTGCCTTGTTCACGCCGGAATGACACACGCACACACAGGGAGAGAGAAAGGCTAGAAAGGGTGGAAGGAGATGGGCGGCGCCGGTGACTCGTCGGCGGCGAGAGAAGAAGAAGAAAAAGACGGCAAGGCTAGAATAGGGGGGATCGGGATGGGTAGAGAGAGGGAGATGGGGTGAGAGAGAGAAGAGATGAGAGAGAAAACTTACTTTGCTGGGTGGTCGCCGGCTGGTTCGAGACCGTTAGGGTTAGGGTTGGCAGTAGGAGCGCAGAGAGAGAGAGAGGGGGAGGAATTAATTCAAAAGGAGAAGAGGAAGACCACAGAGCGGGATAAGGTGACTAAGAAGGAAGCGAAGTTGGCCGTTACCGCTTACCGTGGCTAAGATTGCACGTTTGAACGCTTTTATGAAGAACTTGGAGGTAAAGAATAAGATAAGAAATTGTACAGGCTAGCCAGGGTACGAGAAAGGAAGGCTCATGACCTGGATCAAGTGAAGTGCGTCAAGGACGAAGATGGTAGAGTGTTGTTGGATTATGCACTTATTCAATAGAGAAGGTAGACTTACTTGCATAAACTCTTGAACGAAGAGAGGGATAGGAACATTGTGGTGGGTGACTTAGAACACTCTGAGAGTCGTCGGGACTTTGGATATTGCAGACGTATAAGAGATGAGGAGGTAGAAGGGGCTACACGTAAGATGAGCAAGGGACGAGCGACCGGACCAGACAAAATACCTGGTTAAGTTTTAGAAGTGCGTCGGTAGAGCGGGCTTGGAGTGGCTCACTAGGTTATTTAATGTCATTTTAGGACGAAGAGGATGCCCAAGGAATGAAGATGGAGTACGATGATCCCGTTGTATACAAATTTGTACAACTATCGGGTATCAAGCTACTAAGTGGGAGAGGGTGGTGGAGTTGAGTGTGAGGAGGATTGTGTCGATTTCTGAGAACTAATTCGGATTTATGCTGGGGCATTAGACTATAGAAGTTATTCACCTTGTTAGGAGGTTGATGGAGTGGTATAGGGAGATGAAGAAGGATTTACATATGGTATTCATTGACTTAGAGAAGGCTTATGATAAAGTGTGGAGGGAGGTGCTGTGGAGATGTTTGGAGGTTAGAGGAGTTCATGTTGCATATATTAAGGCTATTAATAACATGTGTGATGGAGCTAAGACTCGAGTGGAGGACAGTGGGAGGGGATTCAAAATACTTCCCTATTGTGATGGGGTTGCACCAGGGGTCAGCCCTCTGCCTATTCTATTTGCCTTGGTGATCGGCGCACTGACGCTACATATTCAAGGGGAGGTGCCGTGGTGCATGTTATTTGCAGATGATATTTACTGATTGCCGAGAGGTGTGGTGCTATTAACGAGAGGTTAGAGGTTTGGCGGCAGACCCTGGAGTCTAAAAGTTTCAAGTTGAGCAAGACCAAAAGAATACTTGGAATGCAAGTTCAGTGGCGCAACTCAAGAAGTGGACGAAGACGTGAGGCTTGATTCACAAGTCATCCCCAGGAGAGAAAGTTTCAAGTACCTTGGGTCAGTTATATAAGGGAATATGGAGATCAACAAGGATGTCACACACCGTATTGGGGCGGAATGGGTGAAAAGGAGGCTCGCTTTCGTTGTTCTGTGTGATAAGAATGTGCCACCAAAATTTAAAAAAAGTTCTATAGAGCGGTGGTCAGACCGACTATGCTGTATCGGGCGGAGTGTTGGCCAGTCAAGAGCTCCCATGTCAAGAAGATGAAGGTGGTTAAAATAAGAATATTGAGATAGATGAGCAGGCATACCAGGTTAGATAGAATTAGAAATGAAGTTATCCGGGACAAGGTGCGCGTGGCTCCAATGGAGGACAAGATACGGGAGGTGAGACTTAGATAGTTTGACTATGTGAAGAGGAGAGGCACGGTTGCATCAGTAAGGAGATGTGAGAGACTGGCATTGGAGGGCCAACAAAGATGTAGAGGTAGGTCGAAGAAGTAACGGAGAGAGGTGATTAGGCGAGATATGGCGTTGTTCCAGCTTACTGAGGACATGACCATGGATAGAAAGATGCGGAGGTTGAGAATAAAGGTAAAGGGTTAGGTAGCTGAGCATTGTCTGTGTTTGTAGAAGTAGCTTTGATCATTACTTAGTGTCATTTGTGTATTTTTTGTATCCCTAGACTTCTGTTATTACTTATTACTACCTTTGTTTCGATTTTCTGTTTGCATTCCTTCGTGTTAGTTTTGTATTTTCGCTTCAGTTGTCAGATTTGATTTGCTTGTTATTGCCTCTTCCATTTATCTTTCCGGAGCCGAGGGTCTACCGAAAATAATCTCTTTACCTTCTTAAAGGTAGAGGTAAGGACTGCGTACACTCTACCCTCCCCAGACCCCACTTGTGGGATTAGACTAGGTATGTTGTTGTTGTTGTTGTTGTTGTTTGTTTCATTTACAAGTGGCAATTTCGATCAAAATTAAAGAATAAAGAGGAATTTACACAGTCAGTCCCTAAAATATTATCAAATTTTTATTTTGATCCTTGTTTTATATTGGTTAAGCACATGTAACTTTCAATTAAGAGAGATATGCACTTTTATTCCTTCTGCTTGTGAATCTGTACTAATTTAACACATTATTAACTGTTAACTATTTAATTAAAAATATATTGTTTTAATTTTATATCGTTCCTCCATATTTGAGGGTAATATAATTCTAAAATTAAACTAGAAACAACATACTTTATTACTCATGTAAATGATAATATATTTTTAAAATTCAATATGTTTAGTGAAATATAATAAAAATCAAAATTATAATTCATCACTAATTGAGGGATAAAAATATGCAATTATCCAAAAATAAAATAATAAATATTAAGAATTTATAACTAAAATTACGTTGCGATTGTTCTATTTCAGTAAGGTTTAATTGTCTGACGTGTGACATATGAGAAGTTTATACATTTACATGTTACAGTTTGGGTCCAATTTTACAAAACAAAATCTACATATTTAAACACTACAACTAAAGTTTGGGTCTAATTATCGTTTGAGGACAAAAGAGGAACTTTTTTTTGTCATTTACAAGTTACAATTTGGGTGTGATGACCCGATAGGTCATTTTGAGTACTAGCTTCCTTTTCTTTATTCCGAGACCTCCCGTAGCTTTATTTAATGATTTATGACTTGCGTGCGTGGTCCGTGTCGTTTTCCGGAAAGTTCATACATGAAAATTTAAAGAAAACGTGATTTTTAGTTTTTAAAACAACTAGAGTTGACAACGATCAACGTTTTTGGTAAACGACCTCGTGTCGATATTTTAACTATTCTGGTAGGTTCGTATGATATTTTTGGACTTGTACGCATATTTGATTGGGGTCTCGTGTGACCTGAGGCCGTTTTGGCGCATTATGTGAAAAATTGGAAAATTTAGTTTAAAACTTTGAAATCTTGAGTTTTGATGATCGATTCTTGATAATTGATATTATTTTAATGATTTGAGATAGTGATGTATGATGTTATTATACTTGTGTGAATGCTCGAATTGGAGCCCGAGGGGCTCGAGTGAGTTACGAATGCATTGCAGACTAGTTTTTGGCTTAATGGGAAATCTAGTGTGTTGAACTTACATGTCTTGCATTTGCGAAGACCTGATCGCGATTGCAAGCCTCGCATTTGTGATTAAGCTCGCAAATGCGAAGATGGGATGGGGGTTGGTACTTCACTTTTGCAATTTGGGTGTCGCATTTGCAACACCGAAAGGTTGGGAACAGCTTCGCTTATGCAAAGTTTAGTCCGTATTTGCGAGAAGGGGCACTTCGCAAATGCGACTGCTTTGTCGCAATTGCGATAACAGAGTGGCTAAGACACTGATCGCATTTGCGGATATCGCAATTGCGAACAAGATCTTGCAATTGCGACATCTATAGCTGGGTAAAATATGGAAATTTCGGGACTTAGCTCATTTTACACCATTTTTGAACCGTAGACTCCACAGAGGCAATTGTTTTAGAGCAAATTTTTTCCAAATTCATAAGTAAGCAACCTTAACTTGTGTTCAATCAATTTCAATTACTTTTCATGAATTTCATCATCGAATATATGAATTTCAAAATAGAAATTACGGGTTTTGGGTAAAATTTATGGATATTCAGGCTCGGTGATGAACGGATAATCAGGATTTGGTCTTAATATCGGATTCGACCACGTGGCCCGGGGTTAACATTTTGTTGACTTTTTCAATTTAGTTAAAGATTTAACCCTTATCATTCGTGGGAGTTTCTAAAGCTTGTTTTGAATTGTTTGAATGATATTTGTCTAGATTCGATTGTTTGGAGGCTTATTCTAAAGGAAAGGCCGTGTTGGATTGTTGATTGTGTTCCAGAAAGAGGTAAGTGTCTTGGTTAATCTTAATTTGAGGGAAATAAGGTAGAGTCGAGTCTATTTTCTTTGTGCATTATGTGTTGGGGGCATCATATATGCAAGGTGACGAGTGTATATGCGTTGGCCATGGGATAAGCATACAGGTAAAATTAGCCTTACTTGTACTATGTTATTTTGTATATTATGTCTTCCATGCTTTAAATAGATTGTTTAATTCTATGATTACTGGTTTGCATGATAATTCTTATATTGAGGTTATTGTGGTATTGGGTGCTACGATCGTTGAAATTATTGATTGGTTGTTGGCACTAATTGTTGGGAGATTCTCATATGACGAGTTGTGTTCAAATACTATTGTTGATGTTGAATTTGCTTCCACCTTGCTTGGTATTGTGTTATTGCGATTTCTTGATGAGGAAGAGTGAAATGCACGAGGGGTGTTACCGTGCCTTATTTACATATTGATATTATTGCTTGAGTGAACGTGAGGATAAAGCACGAAGAGTGATGTCGTGTAACTGCTTTTATATTATTATGTGAGGAATAAAGTAAAAGCACGAACGGTGATGTCGTGCAATTGCATTTATATTATTTTATATGTGACGATGAGAGTAAAAGCACAAAGGGTGATGCTGTACACTTGCTTTATTGTTGTTATGTGAGGATGAGAGTAAAAACATGAAATATGATTCATGCAGTTGCTTTTATATTATTATGTAAGGGTGAGAGTTTGGTTGATTTCATTACTTTTTACTTTGATATTTGAAATGCGGATTTGGTTGTGTCATCGTTACTTACTTTGGAAACAAGTTTACTTGGTGATACTTTACTTTATGTTTTCGATTGTTGCCCTTTTCTTATGTCCCCCATCCCGTCTTTATATTTATTTCTTTACTTGTTACTTCATTACTTCTTGATATATAGCTGCACAGGTTTATCGTATGTGTCTTGTATTAGCCTCGTCACTACCATCGAGGTTAGGCTCAACACTTACTGAATACATTACGTTGGTTGTACTCATACTACACTTCCGCACTTCTTGAGCATATCTGGATATTAGTACCAGTGGAGTCCCGAGAGTTACTTAGTGGCTGCCAGATGGTGATTCAAGGTAGAGCTATATTTCGTTCGCAGGTCTTAGAGTCGCTTTCTTATTTCTATTGTATTGTTTCCATTTCCCGGACAGTGTTGTACTTCTGTCAAAATATTGTATTTGGTATGATCCAGAAGCTCATGTACTTGTGACTCCACATCTTGAGATATTCGCGTTAGTTGTTGATTTTAGACTTATTGTGTTTATCTCAGAATTGCTTTTACGTTATGTTATTATTTCATTGTCAGTTATTTAATGCAGTTCTCTATATTTATCTGTTGTTTGTGGGCTTGTCTAGCAAACAGTGTTAGGCGGCATCACGACACCGGTTGGTTGGGATTCCAGGTCGTGATAAGTTGGTATCAGAGCCCCAGGTTGCATAGGTCTCACGAGTCATAAGAAAGCTTAGTAGAGTCTTGAGGATCAGTATAGAAACGTCTGTACTTATCTTTTAGAGGCTATAAGGCTTTCAGAAACTTCACTTTCTTTCTTTCTCTATTGTGCGAATTTGTTCTATTAATGAGTTTAAATCATTCTTCTCTTATTCTCTCACAGATTGTCAGAATGCATACGTCATCCGCAGATGATTAGGAGCTGGAGCCCCAGACCATATCTATTACCAGGGGCCGGGGCCGAGGTAGAGCCAAAGGTAGAGGCAGGTCTCATCCTAGAGTACGTGTAGCGACACCCGTGGTCGAGCCTCAGATCGAGCAGGATGAGGAGGTTCCTGTTCAAACAGAGCTAGTAGGACCAACCCAGGTGCCATAAGGGATCATCGTTAGCTTAGTGCTTCAGGACGCCTTAGACCGCATGGTTGGATTGATGTAGAGTATGGCTCAGGCCAGTGTATTTCCTGTAGCACCAGCCGTTTCTAAGGCTGGAGGAGGGGCCCAAACTTCTGCTACTCACACTCCAAAGCAGATGGCTCACTGGTATCAAACCCCAAGGTTCTACCTGTTGGGGCGATTCAGCCTATTATTGCTACACAGCCTAGGGAAAGATCCATTATGTCAGTTGATGCGCTGAAGAGGTTAGACAAGTTCACCAAGTTGTATCCCCCTAACTTTAGTGGTACACCTTTTGAGAACCCCTGGGATTTCTTGGACAGTTGCCATGAGATTTTGCGCAACATTGGTATAATGGAGTCCAACAGAGTTAATTTCACAGTATTTCAGATGCATGGTTCTGCCGAGAGGTAGTGGCAGATGTATGTATAGGGCAGGCTAGCAGGTTCACCTCATCTGGCACAGGCTCAGTTCTCGCAGTTGTTCTTGGAGAATTTCATTCCTTTCACTTAGAGGGAGGAGTTCTGTAGTCAGTTCGAGCGCCTTTAGTAGGATAGCATGACCGTCACTTATTATGAGACTAGATTTGTAGATTTGTCATGCCATGTAACTATCCTAATCCCTACTGAGAGGGAAACGGTATGGAGGTTCATAAATGGTCTTACATATGGCATCATGCTTCAGATGGCTGAGAGACTAAGGATGAGATTTCTTTTACTTGGGTAGTGGCGATCGCTAGGAGGATCGAGCACATTAGAGGCCAGGCTAGGGAGACGACCTCTGATAAGAGGCCTCATCGTTGTGGAGGATCAGTGGTGCCTCGTCTAGAGGCAGGGGTTTCTTTGGTAGAGGCCATCCTAGCAGGTCAGTTCAGTTAGCTCTACAAGTCACCCGTGGTGCTTCAGGTAGCCATAACGCTTATAAATCTCGCCCCGAGCATCTAGCATACTTGCACATCCAGCTCCGATTAGTGCACCTCGATATAGAGTTATCAGGGTGGTTATTCAGATCGCTAGGCTCAGTTCTAGGATCAATAGTCACGTCAGCCCAGGGCTTGTAATACATATGGGGATTTGAGGCACGTCGCGAAGATGTACCCTAGTTCACAGATCAGCATGCCACAACAGGGTACTTGTCCGACACTGATGGATCCACCACCCGCACAACCAGCTAGAGGCGGGGGTCTGGCAACCCAAAGTGGGGACCAGTCAGTTAGAAGTGGAGGCCAATCAGTAAGAGGTCGTCCTAGAGGTGAAGGAAAGGTTGGTAGGGCTCAGCCCCATTGTTATGCATTTTCAGTTAGACTTGAGGTAGAGTCATCCAATGTAGTAGGTATTATCTTAGTCTGTCATAGATATGCTTCCGTATTGTTTGATCCGGGTTCTACATATTCTTATGTGTCTTCATATTTTGCTTCACATTTGAGTATCCCTCGTGATTCTCTTAATGTTCCCGTTTCTGTGTTTACATCGATTAGAGATTCTATAGAAGTTGATCGGGTGTACAGGTCTTGTATTGTTACTATAATAGTTTTGATGCTGTAGTTGATCTTCTATTGGTGAATATATTGGATTTTGAGGTCATTCTTGGTATGGATTGGTTGTCCATGTATCACGCTATCTTGGTCTGTCATGCCAAGACTATGACTTTAGTCATGCTGGGGTTGCCCATATTAGAGTAGAGAGGGACTCGTGGTCACTCCACTAGTAGGGTGGTTTCATATTTGAAGGCTCATCGTATGGTTGAGAAGGGGTGTTTGGCGTATTTAGCTTATATTCATGATTCTAGTGCGGAGGTTCCTTCTATGGAATCGGGGTATGCCACCCGATAGGGATATCGACTTTTGCATTGATTTGGTTCCAAGCACTCAGTTTATTTCTATTCAACTGTACCGTATGGCTCTAGATGAGTTGAAAGATTTGAAGGATCAGTTGTAAGATTTGCTCGACAAGGGATTCATTAGACCTAGTGTCTCGCCTTGGGGTGCGCCAGTGTTGTTTATTAAGAAAAAGGATGGATCGATGAAGATGTGCATTGATTATCGGCAGTTGAACAAGGTCACTATCAAAAACAAGTATTTGTTGCCTTGGATTGATGATTTATTTGACCAGCTTCAGGGTGCCAATGTGTTTTCCAAGATTGATATGAGATCCTACAACCATCAAGTGAAGATTAGGGCAACGGATGCCCCTAAGACAACTTTAGGACTCGTTATGGTCATTACGAGTTCTTAGTGATGTCATTTGGCTTGACTAATGCTCCAGCAACCATCATGGATTTGATGAACCGATGTGTTCAAGCCTTATTTGGATTCCTTGTTGTCTTTATTCATGATATTCTGGTTTACCCTTGCACTAGAGAGGAGCATGAGCAACACATATGGATTGTGCTTCACACTTTGTAGGATCATCAGCTATATGCCAAGTTTTTGAAGTATAAGTTCTGGTTAGACTCAGTTGCCTTTTTGAGCCATGTTGTATCCTCCGAGGATATCAAGGTGGATCCTAAGAAGATTGAGGTAGTCCAGAACTAGCCTAGAACTACTTCGGCTACAGATATTCAGAGCTTCTTGGGTTTGGCGGGTTGTTATCGCCAGTTCATTGAGGGGTTTTCATCTATCTCAGTCCCATTGACCATGTTGACCTATAAGGGTGCTCTTTCAAATGGTCCAACGAGTGCGAGATGAGATTTCAGAAGCTCAAGACTGCCTTGATTACAGCCCAATGTTGGTGTTGCCCACATGTTTAGGATCTTATACTGTATTATGATGCATCGCGTATTGGACTTGGCGCAATATTGATGCAGGATGTAGGGCGAATGCCTGCACGTCGTCAGTTGAAGTTCATGAGAAGAATTACCTTGTGAATAGTTTGGAGTTGGATGCCATTGTTCATGCGCTCAAGATTTGGAGGCACTATCCCTATGGTGTTCCATGTGAGGTCTATAGCGACCATCAGAGTCTCTAACATCTGTTCAAACAGAAGGACCTTAATTTGAGGCAGTGGAGATGGTTAGAGCTACTGAAGTACTATGATATCACCATATTATATCATTTGGGAAAGGTCAATGTGGTGGTCGATGCCTTGAGCAGGAAGGCGGAGAGCATGAGCAGTTTGGAATTTTTACCAGTAATGGAGAGGCCATTAGCCATGGATGTTCAGGCTTTGGCCAATCGATTCATGAGGTTGGATGTTTCAGAGCCTAGTAGGGTTCTCGCTCGTTTTATTGCATAGTCATCGTTGTTGGAGCGCATCAAGGCTCACTAGTTCAATGATCCTCACTCGTTGATGTTGTTGAAGGACACGGTGCAGTGGGATGGTGCCAAGAAGGCCATGAATAGAGATGATGGTGTTATGCGGCTTCGGGGTCAGATTTGTGTTCTGAATATTGATGGGTTGGGGGAGTTGATCCTTGAGGAGTTCACGATATTCCATTCACCCAGGTGGCATGAAGATGTATCGTGACTTTAGGTAGCACATTGCGGAAGATGAAGAAAGACATTGTTGGACATGTCTCTCAATGTTGAACTGTCAACAGGTGAAGTATGAACATTAGAAAACCGGGTGGGTTGACACTTGACTCAAAGATTGGAGATACCTGAGTAGAAGTGGAAGCGCATCAGTCTGGACTTTGTGGTAGGCTTATCACGGACCTTGAGGAAATATGACGCTGTTTGGCTCATTGTTGACCGGTTGACTCAGTCCGCATACTTTATTTCGGTGATGACATCCTATTCTTCAAAGGGGTTGGCTTAGATTAACATCCAGGAGATTTTCGCTTGCACGATGTGCCCATTTCTATCATTTTGGAATGGGGCACGCAATTCACTTCACACTTTTGGAGAGCTGTGCAGTGTGAGTTGGGCATGTAGGTCGACCTGAGTACCGCATTTCATCCTCAAACGGACGGACAGTCCAAGCATACTATTTCAATTCTGGAGGGTATGTTGCAGGCATGCTCTATGTATTTTAACGGTTTATGTGACCAGTTTTTACCTCTAGCGGAGTTCACCAATAACAAAGCTATTAGGCAAGCATCCATATTGCTCTGTACGAGGCCTTATATGGGAGGCGATGTCATTCTTTGGTTGGATGGTTTGAGCCCGGTGAGGCTAGATTATTGGGCACAGACTTGGTTCGTGATGCTTTGGAGAAGGTGAAGGTAATTCATGAGTGGCTTTGTACATCTCAGCCTAGGAAAAAGGGTTACGCGGACTGAAATGTTCGAGATGTGTCTTACATGGAAAGTGAGAAGGTTCTTCTCCGACTGTCGCCTATTGGCCCGTTTGAGATCTTAGAGAGATTTGGAGAAGTTGCTTATGGGCTTGCATTACCTCCTAGCCTAGCAGGGGTACATCCGGTATTTCACATTTTTATGTTTCGGAAGAACCATGAAGATAGGTCACATGTTTTAGACTTTATCACGGCGCTGCTTGATGAGAATTTGACCTATGAGGAAGAGCCGGTGGCTATTCTAGACTAGCAGGTTTGGAAGTTGAGATCCAAGAGTTTTCCTTCTGCGAAAGCGCATTAAAAAGGTCTGCCGATTGAGGAGGCTACTTGGGAGTCCGAGTCCGATATGAGGAGTATATACCTGCTCCTTTTCACCAGTCCAGGTACATTTTATTGTCCATTCGAGGACGAATATTTCTTTAGAGGTAGAGAATGTGATGATCCGATAGGCCGTTTTGAGTACTAGCTCCCTTTTCTGTGTTCCGAGACCTTTCGTAGCTTTATTTGATGATTTATGACTTACGTGCGTGGTCCATGTCATTTTTTGAAAAGTTCACATGTGAAAATTTAAAGAAATTGTGATTTTGGCTTTAAAATGACTAGAGTTGACAATGGTCAACATTTTTGGTAAACGATCATAGGATCGGTATTTTGATGATTCCGGTAGGTTTGTATAATATTTTTGAACTTGTACACATGTTTAGGTGGGGTCTTGGGTGACCCGAGGCCATTTCGGTGCATCATGTGAAAAGTTGGAAAATTGAGTTTTAAACTTGAAAATCTTGAGTTTTGATGATCAATTCTTGATAATTGATGTTATTTTACTTATTTGAGATAGCGAGCGAGTTTTTATGATGTTATTACACTTGCGTGAATGTTCATATTGGAGCCCGAGGGGCTTGGGTGAGTTTCGTATACATTATGGGTCTGATTTTGGCTTAACAGGAAATCTGGTGTGTTGAACTTGCAGGTCTTGCAATTGCGAAGACCTGATTGCAATTGTGAGCCTCGCATTTGCGATGTCAGGCTCACAACTATGACAATGGCTGGGGCCTGATACTTCATGTTTGCGAAGAAAATAACGCATTTGCAGAACCGGGGGAAGTCACATTTGTAATTTGAGCGTCGCATTTGCAGCACTAGAAGGTTGGGAACAACTTCACTTTTGCGAAGATTGGTCCGCATTTGCGATGGATGGATTTTTCACAAATGCGAGGTTAGTGTCGCATTTACGATATCAGAAGTGCTCAGGCGCTGATCACATTTGCGATCAGTTTGAGAACATCGTAATTGCGGATAAGGTTTCACAATTGCGATACATGCAGTTGGGTAAAATGTGGAGATTTTGCGACTTTGCTCATCTTACACCAAATTTGAACCCTAGACGCCATAAAGGCGATTATTGGAGAGCAATGTTTTCCCAAATTCATAGGTAAGCAACCTTAACTTGTTTTCAATCAATTTCAATTACTTTTTCATGAATTTCATCATCAAATCTATGAATTTCAAAGTAGAAATTAGGGTTTTTGGATAGAATTTTAGGATTTTGTAAAAATAAGATTTAGACCTCAAATTAAGGTCGGATTTCGAATCAAATCACATATCGGGGCTTGGGGATGAATTGGTAATCAGAATTTGGTCTTAATATCAAATTTCAATCACGTGGGCAAAGGTTAACTTTTCATTGACTTTTTAAATTTTGTTAAAGATTGAACCTTTTTCATTCGTGGGTAGTTGATTTGAATTTTTTGAACGATATTTGACTAGATTTGATTGGTTTGGAGGCTTGTTCTACAGGAAAGGCCGTGTTGGATTGTTGATTGTGTTTCGGAAAGAGGTAAGTGTCTTGGTTAACCTTGATTTGATGAAAATAAGGTAGAGTCGAGTGTATTAGCTATGTGTTGGGGCGGCGTATATGCAAGGTAACGAATGTATATGCGTTGGCCATATGATAAGCATACGGGTAAAATTAGCCTTACTTGTACCATGTTATTTTGTGTATTATGTCTTCCTTGCTTTAGATAGATTGTTTAATTCTTTGGTTACTCGTTTTCATGACAATCCTTAATTTCATGTTATTTTGTGTATTGTGGCACTAATTATTGGGAGATTCTCATATGACGAGTTGTGTTCAAATACTATCATTGATGTTGAATTTGCTTCCTACCTTGCTTGGTATTGTATTGATTTGATTGCTTGGTGAGAAAGAGTAAAATGCACGAAGGGTGTTTCCATGCCTTATTTACATATTAATATTATTCCTTGAGTTACCGTGAGGATAAAGTACGAAGCGTAATATCGTGTAACTACTTTTATATTATTATGTGAGGAAGAGAGTAAAAGCACGAAGGGTGATGCCGTGCAATTGCATTTATATTATTTTATATGTGAGTATGAGAGTAAAAGCACCAAGGGTGATGCCATGCACTTGATTTATTATTATCATGTGAGGATGAGAGTAAACATACGAAGGGTGATGTCATGCACTTGCTTTTATTTTATTATATGAGGGTGAGAGTTTGGTCGATTTCTGTACCGACCCGATTGGTCGTTTTGAGCATTGGCATTCCGTTTGATGGTTTGAGGTCTTGAGTAGCTTTATATGATATATTATGACTTGTGTGTATCATCAGTTTTGGTTTTCGGCGATTTGAAATTTATTTAGAAGAATGATTTTTCATTTTTGAGAAGCTTTAAGTTGGAAGAGTTGATCAAGTTTGACTTTTGTGTATTGACCTCAGATCGGAATTTGATGATTCCGTTAGGTCCGAATGGTGATTTTAGACTTGAGCGTATGCCTGGATTTGAATTTGGATGTTTCTGGAAGGTTTTGGCGCTAATTGGCAGAAGTTGGCAATTTGAAGGTTTGAAAAATTCATAGGTTTGTTTGGAAGTTGACTTCGATGTTATCGAGTTCGTATTGTGTTTCTGGGAGTTTGAATAGGTTTGTTACATCATTTGGAACTTGTGTACAAAATTTGAGGTCATTCTGAGTTGAATTGATATGGTTCGGCACGATTTTTGGAAGTGAAAGTTCAAAAGTTCATCAAGTATGATTTGAGGTATGATTCATAGTTTTGATGTTGTTATGTGTGATTTGAGGCTTCGAGTAGGTCCGCATTATATTTTGTGACTTTTTGGTAAGTTCGGACGGGGTCCCGAGGGGCTTGGGTGAGTTTCAAACGTGGTTTAGATTATTTTGTCTCATGTTGCATTGTTGAAGAATTTATGGTGCTGGTGTTTCCGCATGTGCGGAAGTTTGGACGCAGATGCGAATCTGCAGATGCAGAAATTTCATCGCAGAAGCGAATATGGTCTAGTGGGCGTGAAGCTGCAAGGGCAGGGAATTGGGTGCATCTGTGCGTCGGCAAGTGCGGTCCCCCGAGTGTAGAAGCGCGATCGTAGAAGCGGATTTGTTGTCGCAGAAGTGACATGGGTTGAGTTGAGGTGTTTTTGCAGAAGAAAGATTGGGGCTCATATGCGGTTCCACAGAAGAGGACAATTGGTCGCAGGTGCGACTTCCCTAGGCAGACTTGCTATATATCGAGGTTTTGGTTTATTTTATCACAACATGAGATTTGTAGCTCGGTTTTGAGAAATTTTGGTGAGGATTTTAACCACAGAATTGGGATAAGTATTTTCTACTCGGATTTGATTATATTACATGATTCTATCTTCGATTTTGGCATTTGATTAGTGAATTTAAAAGAGGAATTGGGGTTTTTTGTCTAAATTTTTCTAAAGTGAATATTTGAGATTTGAACATCGATTCAGAGTCAAATTTGAGTGAAATTAGTATGGTTGGACTCGTAATTTAATGGGTTGTCAGAATTTATGAGTTTTGTCAGGTTTCGAGATACGAGCCCATGGTTGACTTTGAGTAATTGATTAAAGATTCGACCTTTATCGTTTGGGTTTGTTTCATATTGTGATAACCCGATAGGTCATTTCAGTTTTAGCCTTTATTTCTGTGTTTTGAGACCTCGAATAGCTCTGTTTGGCCTTCCTCAATTTGCGTGCGCAGTCCGTGTCTTTTTTAGAAAAGTTTTACATGAAAACTTGAAAAAAATGTAAAAGTTTAGCCTTAAAAGTGATTTAAGTTGACTACAGTCAACATTTTGTGTAAATGGACCCGAATCAGTATTTTGACGATCCCAGTGGGTCCATATCTTGATTTGGAACTCAGGTGTGTGCCCGGAATCGAATTCGGAAGTCCCCAACTTGATTAAACGTGATTTCTTGAAAACTAATAATTTGAAGGTTTAAAGAATTTCTACATTTGACCGTAGGTTGACTTTTTTGCTACCGTTCGAATTTCGGCTTCGTGACTTGGTATAGGTTCATTACACTATTTAGGACTTGTCTGCAAAATTTGGTGCAAAACGGAGTTAATTTGATGTGATCCGGACGTCCAGTTGTAAATTTTCATGTTCTTGAGTTTCACTGAAAATTTTATTTATTTTTACGTCCGATTCATAGTTCTAGGTGTTATTTTGGTGTTTTAATCGCACGAGCGAGTTCCTATGATGTTTTTGGACTTGTGTGCATGTTTGGTTTGGAGCCCGAGGGGCTTGGGTGTGTTTTGGATAGGCTATGGATCGATTTTGGACTTAGGCAATTGCTGGTTTTTGAGGTTTCTGATATCAGGTGCGTTGTGCTTCGCGATAGCGAAGCCACTTTCGTGATCGCTAAGGGGAACTTGGAGCTAGGGTGGTTTTCTTCTACGCGAACGCGGGTAGACGGTCGCGAACATGCAACATTGGGGGCTTAACCTTCGCGAAGGCAGCCACCCTTTCATGAACTCGAAGGTTTATAGGATTCTTCGGGGGAGTTGGTCAGTTGCTCTACGCGAACGCGAGCCCAGGCTCGCAAACGCGAATGACAGGGGGGACTAGCCGTCGTGAACGTGTATCGTTCCTCGCAAACGTGAAGGCCACTTGGGCCACTGCACTTCGCGATCGCACCAGGCCCTTCGCAAACGCGAAGAAGGCCTGGCGCCCAGTGACTTAAATGTTCCAAAGACGGGATTTTCTTCATTTTTCACCATTTCACATTAGAGCTTGGCCTAGAGGCGATTTTGAAGAGAAATTTCATCCCCATTTTGTAGGTTAGTATACTTTAACTCATTTTCTTCCATTTCCATCAACACCCATTGATTTCTAACTTCAATTTATGCTCTTTCATGGTAGAAAATTAGAGGTTTGGGTAGAATTGTGGGTTTTTATAAAATTGAGATTTAGACATCAAATTGAGGCCGGATTTCGAAACTAATCACATAATCGGGCTCGGAGGTGGATGGTAATTGGATTTTGGTCCAAGTCTCGGGTTTTGACCAAGCGGGCTTGGGGTTGACTTTTGTAGACTTTTTGGAAAAAGTGTAAAGATCTTAACTTTATCTATTGTAATTGATTTCGCTAGCATTGTTTGATAATATTGAGTCGATTTTAGTTAGATTCGATTGGTTTGGAGGCGAATTTTAGAAGAAAGGCCCGGGTTGAATTTTGATTTGCTTGCGGAGTGAGAGAAGTGTTGGGCTAAATTTAATTTGAGGGAATTAGGAACCCTTGAACTATATGTTATGTGAATTTCATGTATAACAGCGTATATGCGAGGTGAGGAGTGTATATATGCCGTCAAAATAATTATTTTCATGTCTTTCTTGTATTTCATGAATTTTCTCGCTCTATGCCTTAATTGTTACATGCTTTATTTGCCTTCTATGCCGTAATTGTTACTTGTCATTAATTATCTTTGTATTAAATTGTTCGTTCATTCTCCGTGATTAATTGTTACTTGCCTTACTTGTACACCTTAACTGTCATATATTTGGCTTGTCTTGTTGTCTTTGAATTAATTATAACATTCCTTTGATCTGCATAGTGTTCCTTTATTGCTTTGCTTTCATATTCCTTTACTCGTAGAGATTCTTGTGAATTGAATTGTTTGATTGATTATATTTATTAAATTATTTATGAATCGGGTTGCACACCATTACGGATGTGATATGGTAGAATAAGGGAGGATTTTAACATTGATATGGTGGGATCGGATTGCGCACCACAACGGATTTTATATGTGATTGTGATATTAATATGGTGGAATAAGGGAGGATTTTGATATTGATACGGTGGGATCGGGTTGCGTGCCGCAAAAGATTTTATATGTGATTTTGACATTGATGTGATGAAATAAGGGAGGATTATGTGTACGCTGGGATTGGGTTGCGCGCCGCAACGAATTATGTGTTCTATAATCATTGTTGTTATTGTGATGATTTTCAGTGTTGTTACATGAAATTGTGTGTTTCTTCAGACTTTTATTTGTAGTACTCTAGTCGCTTGTGTACTTGTGACACCAGCTTTGGGATTGTATCTGGATATCGCTGTTATTTTAGTTTAAACACTCTATTTCAGTTTATTCAGTTATTGGTTTTCATTTAAATTGAATTGTTAAAAATGGCTAATAATTATATCTAATATTGGCTTGCCTAGCAAGTGAAATGTTAGACGCTATCACGGTCCCGAGGGTGGCAATTCGGGTTCATGGCAAGTTGGTACCAGAGCACTAGGTTGCCTAGGTCTCACGAGTCATGAGCAAGCTTAGTGGAGTCTAGAGGATCGGTATGGAGACGTTTGTACTTATCTTCCGGAGGCTATGGAGTTTAGGAAAAGTTTCACTTCTTTCCTTCTCTATCGTTCGAATTTATTCTATCATTGATGATTGAACAATTCTATTCTTGTTTTCTCGCAGATGGCGAGAACACACACAACATTTGTAGCCGGATAGGAGCCAGAGCCCCTAGTGGCAGTTACTACCAGGGGCAGAGGTCGAGGTCGATGTCGAGCCAGAGGCCGAGGCAGAGGTAGAGGCAGAGCTCAGCCTAGAGCTCGAGCGGCAGCACCCGCAGTGGAGCCTCAGATTGATCATGAGGAGGAGGTTCCTGCTTAGACTGTGCTCGTCGGACCAGCTCAGGTCCCCGAGGGGTTCATAGCCACTCTAATGCTTCAGGACGCTCTAGTCCGCTTGGTGGGCCTTATGGAGAGTGTGACCCAGATCGGTGCATTCTGGGTGGCACCAGCCGTATCTCGAGCTGGGGGAGAAGCACAGATTCCTGCTACTCACACCCCCAGAGCGGGCGGCTCCTTTGTATCAGACTCCAGCAGCCAAGCCCATTGGCTGGTTCAGCCGGTTGTTGCGGCACAGGCTGGTGATTGGCCCACTATGTCTATTTAGGCTTTGTTGAGGTTGGATAAGTTTACCAAGCTCTTCCCTATTCAATTCAGTGGTGCACCTTCTGAGGACCCACATGATTAGCTGGACCGTTGCCACGAGGTGTTGCTCAACATGGGTATAGTTAAGACCAGTGGGATCGACTTTGCAGTGTTTCAGATGATTGGTTCCGCCAAGAGATGGTGGAGAGATTATATGTTGACTAGACCAACTGGTTCTCCTACACTTACCTAGGATCGATTTTCACAGCTATTTCTAGAGAAGTTCATTCATGTCACTCTGAGAGAGGATTACCGCAGGTAATTTGAGCGTGTTCAACAGGGTAGTATGGCTGTTACCCAGTATGAGACTCGATTTGTGGACCTAGCTTGCCACGCCATTATCTTACTCCCTACGGAGAGGGAGAGAGTGACGAGATTCATGATGGGCTCACATTCACTATCAGGCTACAGATGGCCAAGGAGAGTGGATATGATATCTCTTTTCTGAGGGCCATAGATATTGCTAGACGGATCGAGATGGTTCGTGGTCAGGAGAGGGGGCCGGTATCTGATAAGAGGCCTCGTCATTCCGGTAGTTTCAGTGGTGCCTCATCTGGAGGCATGGGTACTTTTGGTAGAGGCTATCCTCCCAGTCATTTCAGTTAGCACTTCAGGCATCTCATAGTGCTTTGGGGAGTCATAGTCCTTATGTATCTCATTCTGGGCAGCTAGCCTACAGTGCGCTATCAGCTCCTATCAGTGCGTCTCCGATCCAAAGCTTTCACCGTGATTATCTGGCCTGTTGGGGTCATGGGTACTTTTGGTAGAGGCTATCCTCCCAGTCATTTCAGTTAGCACTTCAGGCATCTCATAGTGCTTTGGGGAGTCATAGTCCTTATGTATCTCATTCTGGGCAGCTAGCCTACAGTGCGCTATCAGCTCCTATCAGTGCGTCTCCGATCCAAAGCTTTCACCGTGATTATCCGGCCTGTTGGGGTCACGTTCAGCAGCCACAATAGTAGGGTTGTTGTTTTGAGTGTGGAGGTACTAGTCACATCAGGGCATTTTGTCCGAGATTGTTGAGCGGCATGCCACATTAGAGTTCTTATGCCATCGTTTTGGCACCGGTTACTTCACCGCTCACTCAGCCAGCTAGGGGCAGGGGACAGTCTGTAAGAGGTGGAGGCTAGACAGCTAGAGGTCATCCCAGAGACGTAGGTCATAGTGGTGGGTCCCAACCCCGATTTTATGCATTTCCAGCTATACCTGAGTCCAAGTCATCTGACGCTGTTATCACAGTTATTCCAGTTTGCCATAGAGATGCTTCAGTTCTATTTGATCGGGGCTCTACTTATTCCTATGTGTCGTCCTATTTTGCTTCATATTTGGTTGTGCCTCATGATTCTTTGAGTGATCCTGTGTATGTGTGCACGCCTGTGGGAGATTCTATTGTTGTAGATCGTGTTTATCGCTCATGTGTGATTACTGTTGGGAGTCTTCAGACTAGTGTAGGTCTCCTATTTCTTGATATGGTAGACTTTGATGTTATCTTGGGTATGGATTGGCTGTCACCTCATCATGCTATATCGGATTGTCACGCCAAGACGGTGACCTTAGCCATGCTGGGGTTGCCTCGATTAGAGTGGAGAGGGACTCCTGGTCATTCTGCTAGTAGGGTTATTTCCTATGTGAAGGCTCGACATATGGTCGAGAAGGGATGTCTAGCATATTTTGCCTATGTTCGTGATTCGAGTGCGGAGGTTCCTTCCATGGATTCGATACTTGTTGTGCGTGAGTTTCTAGAGGTATTTCCTGCAGATCTATCGGGGATGCTACCCAATAGAGATATTTTCTATATTGATTTTCCTTTGGGCACTCAACCCATTTCCATTCCACCATATCATATGGCCCCGCCAGAGTTGAAGGAATTGAAGGAGCAATTGCAAGATTTGCTTGATAAGGGATTCATAGACTTTGTGTCTCACCCTGGGGTGCGCCCGTATTGTTCGTGAAGAAGAAAGATGGTTCGATGAGGATGTGTATAGATTATCGACAGTTAAACAAAGTCACTATCAAGAACAAGTATCTGTTGCCGAGGATTGATGACTTATTTGATCAGCTTTAGGGTGCCAACATGTTTTCAAAGATTGATTTGAGATATGGCTACCATCAGTTGAAGATTAGGGCATCGGATGTTCCTAAGACGACTTTTTTGACTCGGTACACTTGGGGCACTGCACTTCACGATCGCGTCACGCCCTTTGCAAACGTGAAGAAGGCCTGACGCCCGGTGACTTAAATGTTCCAAAGACGGGATTTTCTTCATTTTTCACCATATTCACATTAGAGCTCGGCCTAGAGGCGATTTTGAAGAGAAATTTCATCCCTACTTTGTAGGTTAGTATACTTTAACTCGTTTTCTTCCATTTCCATCAAAGCCCATTGATTTCTAACCTTAATTTATGCTCTTTCATGGTAGAAAATTAGGGATTTGGGTAGAATTGGGATTTTTTGTAAAATTGAGATTTAGACCTCAAATTGAGGTCGGATTTTGAAACTAATCAAATAATCGGGTTCGGGGGTGACTGGGTAATTGGTTTGGTCCGAATCTCGGGTTTTGACCAAGCGAGCCCGGGGTTGACTTTTGTTGACGTTTTGGAAAAAGTGTAAAGATCTTAACTTTATCTATTGTAATTGATTTTCCTAGCATTGTTTGATAATATTGAGTCGATTTTGGTTAGATTCGGTTGGTTTGGAGACGAATATTAGAGGAAAGGCCCCGGTTGAGCTTTGATTTGCTTGCGGAGCGAGGTAAGTGTTGGGTCTAACCTTGATTTGAGGGAATTAGGAACTCTTGAACTATATGTTATGTGCATTTCGTGTATAATGGCGTATATGCGAGGTAAGGAGTGTATATATGCCGTCAAAATAATTATTTTCATGTCTTTCTCGTATTTCATGAATTATCTTACTCTATGACTTAATTGTTACATACTTTATTTGCCTTCTACGCCATTATTTGTTACTTGTCATTAATTATCTTTGTATTAAATTGTTTGTTCCTTCTATGACTCCGTGATTAATTGTTACTTGCCTTACTTATACACCTTAACTTTCATATATTTGGCTTGTCTTGTTGCCTTTGAATTAATTGTAGCATTCCTTTGATTTGTACATGATTCCTTTATTGCTTTGCTTTCATATCACTTTACTCATAGAGATTCTTGTGAATTGAGTTTTTGGACTGATTACATTTATTAAATTTTTTATGGATCAGTTGCACGCCGCAACGGTTGTGATATGGTGGAATAAAGGAGGATTTTGATATTTATATGGTGGGATCAAATTGCGTGCCGCAACGGATTTTATATGTGATTATGATATTAATATAGTGGAATAGGAAGGATTTTGATATTGATACGGTGGGGTCGCGTTGCACGCTGCAAAGGATTTTATATGTGATTTTGATATTAATGTGGTGAAATAAGGGAGGATTGTGTGTGTACGGTGAGATCGGGTTGCGCGCTGCAACGAATTGTGTGTTCTGTAATCATTGTTGTTATAGTATTGATTTTCAGTATTGTTACATGAAATTGTGAGATTGGTTATTTCGGGTTCTCTGATTACAAGAATTTAGTTCTTTTTCATAAGTTAACTGTCTTACTTTTCCTTTGTTCCTTTCCTATTATTGTACAGCGTACTGGTTAATGTGATTGACCCGCCTTAGCCTCGTCACTACTTCGTCGAGGTTAGGCTCAGCACTTACAGAGTACATGGGTCGGTTGTACTCATACTACACTCTGCACTTCTTGTGCAGATTTTGGAGTCGGTCCTAGCGGCGGTCAGTAGATTGCTCGGATCCGGTGGTTGACGGAGACTTGAGGTACAGTTGCATGTCGTTCGCAGCCCTGAAGTTCCCCTTACATTACTCTAGCTGTTTATTTCATTTCAGAAAGGTATTCTAGTCGCTCGTGTACTTGTGACACCAATTCTGGGATTGTATCTGGATATCGCCATTATTTTAGTTTAAACACTCTATTTTAGTTTATTGCTTTTCATTTAAATTGAATTGTTAAAAGTGGCTAATAACTTTATGTAACGTTGGCTTGCCTAGCAAGTGAAATGTTCGGCGTCATCACGGTCCCGAGGGAGGGAATTTTGGGTCGTGACACCTATGGCATTATTTGATATTTTGAGTTGCTTTTGGCTAGTTTTGAGTTGTTCGGAGGTTGCTTCGCGCGGGATGGCGTTTCTAGAGTATTGTTTTGCTTGCTCGGTAGTTGATTTGGCTTGTTCGAGGTAAGTAACATATCTAAACTTGAACTTGAGGGTAATTGTCCCTGGGAACTATGATATTTGAGATGGTTTGGGAGTGACGCACGTGCTAAGTGACGGGTGTGTGTGCTTGCACCGGGGAATTCATTATCCGGATAGTTATTACGCTATTATATGCCTTGTTTTCTATTATGATTCTTGATATCATGTTTCTTCTATTTGTATGACTACGTGAGTTATTATTTATGCTAGAAAACATGTCTAGGCTATCTGATGTACTATTTGAGACGCGATAGGGATATTTCGCCATATTGAGCTATTTGTCTTAGTCGTAGTTTTTCTGTTTCAATCATGATAATTATATCCACATGCTATATCTCTACCTTTGTGCATTCTTGATATGCTATCTCACATGTTTTTGGTGTCTTTTTACGTGACACGAGTTTGAGCTGTATTTGAGGCACATTGTAGTATTCCGTGTTATATGATTGCATTATGTTTCTATGATATGTTGACATATGAAGACTTGAGCGGATTGATGATTGATGCGGGCCATAGGGCCATTTTGTGAGTTATGTTGGATCGGGTTACAGGCCACAACGATTATATATTTATATTGAGGTGGCGCGTATGCCAGGCCCCACATTGGGCTAAGTGTTTTATTGATTTTGATGCTACCCGTGCACCACGCTCCACGATTGGGCTATGTGATTATATTAGTGCTTGGGAAGGATCCGCCCCTCTGGAGTCTGACATACCAACAATGGGCGCAGACACAATGTTTTATATACATTCTTTACTGATAGGCATTTATGCTATGCACCCGTACAGTGCTAAGTGTTGACGTGTGTGATGGTTAGGGCCTTGTGCCATGCACTGTGAGTGTGCTATGTGTGTTTATTCTTGATGATTTCAGTGTGATGATATTGAGTTGACATGAATATTTGTCATGTAGGCACAGAGATGCATTTTCCTCATGCTAGACGATAATATGACATTTGAAGATTTGACATGTATATTTGACATATAAGCATAGAGATGTATATTTCTCATGCTAGACGGTATATAATAATTTATAACTTGACATGTATATTTGACATATAGGCATAAAGATGTATATTCCTCATGCTAGACGGTATATGATAATTGATGACTTGACATGTATATTTGACATGTAGGCATAGAGATGTACTTTCCTTATGCTAATGGTAAACATAAATTCTTATCTGGTGTTGTGAATTGATAAATACAGTTCTTTGATAAACTCACGTCTAGCTGATTTCAGTGGTAAGATTTGGACTTGACTGTTATACTTGAGAAGGATGCCTACTTTTTGTAACCGTGAACGAACTGAGCATATATCTCTTGAGTTATTTACCTTTACTATCCTCATTATATTATTACAAGTTGTTATTGGCTATTAATGTTGGCCTTCGACTATCTTTTGAGCTCGTCACTGCTTTCAACCTGAGGTTAGATTTGTTACTAATTGAGTACATGAGGTCGGTTGTACTCATACCAGACTTTTGCACCTTGCGTGCAGATCTTGGAGCTGATATTGCTGTGTGCGGCAAGAGCTGGCATTAAAGATGTACCTGCTTTCTGGATATAGCTGCCACTTATCCTTGGTAGCTTTAGATTTGCAAATTTGTTTATGTATATTTCGAATAGACGATGTATTTATTTCATAACAACTTTATAAAATCTAAGTCTTAGAAGCTCATGATTTGTACTACCAATCCTTGGGTTAATGTATAGAAGTTCAAATATTTCTTTTAATGAGTTCATAGTTATCTTCTTTGAAATTGTGAAATTTGTTGTTTAGCTTACCTAGCGGGTTGGGTTAGGTACCATCACGACTAGTTGGATTTTGGGTCGTGACAAGTTGGTATCAGAGCTCTAGGTTTATAGGTTTTACAAGTCATGAGCAAGTGTCTAGTAGAGTCTTGCGGATCGGTATGATAACATCCATACCTATCTTCGAGGGGCTACAGTGCATATAGGATAAAATCCAATCTTTCTTTCCTTATCATGCATGCGGCATTGATTCAGCTTGAAGCGTATCTCTTTGAATTCCTTCCACTCACTCATGTGTTATGTTGAGCGCCCGGTATCAGCTGTACATTGACAAATTGTGATTCCATGGATGAGGTGCGAGATATATTTTTTGTATTTTGGTGATCGGCTAGTATGGAGGACTTGAGGCTGAGTTTTGACCGCAACTTGGGCTCGGTGGTTTTATTTGTGTGAGTATGTGCTTTTGGAGTTGTATATTTGGTAATGTTCCTATGAGTGGGACTGGTGGCTCAGTGAGTAGTTGGATAGCTATATGATGAGTATTATGTGACTGCGGAATGTGCTTAGATGATTTGGATGTGACAAGAAGAATTTTCCTTAGGATACGAAAGGAATATGGATGCTTGATTTCTGCCTTGATGTGTGTAAGATCACGAGTTATGAGCGTGTTGAGGGATCTTTCATGTTGTTCATTTGTGGGATGATAGATTCTTATGTCTTGTTGGCGATCTTAGACTCGGGAAGATTTAGCAATTGCATAGTGGTGATGACCTTGGTAAGGTGTAGTGAGATGCTAGTTTGAGGCTAAGCAGGTGGGTATCACCTGCAGGGTTGTCTACAGATGTGTGATTTTTATGATGTTTTGTGAGAGTTTCTTTCTACCAGTGGGTTATATGTGTTGCAATTTGAGTTTGGATCACTTGAGGAACTTGGCTTGACTATCACAAGAATGAATGTGAGCTTAACAGATGATTTGTGGTATTTTATGATTTTTGTTACATGAGCTTATAAAGGATTTAGTTGAATTACAGTGCAGGATTATGGCAGTAATGGAGTAAGGATATTATGGGTTATCGAATATTGTGTTCTATGGCTTTGAGCCAATTGGGGGAGTCCACTATCGACGATCCGATTGCATGGTTATATGTTGTATTGGTTTCGGTGTGAGGCATATTTGAGGATCGATTATGACTTGAAGAGATTAGTTTTGAGGGTGAATCTAGTAAGGAAATTTCTGGATACATGATTTATTATGCTTTATAGGTATACTGGAAATCTTGGAAAAGTTTGACTTTGTTATTCGTGGTGGAGGTAGTGTGTATGGAGTAGGGATTTACTCGTCTGCTTAGAGACGTGGGTTACTTCTTGAGGTATTTGTGTGCCAATGGAGCACAGGTCGTTCGGCTCATTTTGGTAGTGCATTTGAGATTTGAATAGGGTGGATGACTCCCGAGAAGGTTCTACTAGGTTCAAGATTCATATGTGGTATTTGAGGAATTTATGGATTTGTAAAAGGCTAAGATCTGAGATTTGCATTGAAAAATGTCGAGACTTGTGGTATATTTGTATCATTAGAGGTTCTATGTTTTAGTATCAGAGAGGTTAAGGAAATAGCTTTAGATTCACAGAAGGTCTCTTCAGAGTGGGTATCTCGATTGTGGTACTTTTGAGGTGCTTAAGAGGAAATATAATGGCTCATGGGATTTAGGGCGATGTGGTTTCATGCTAGGATCTCTTGTGGTGAGCTTTGCGTTAACGGTCGTAGAGTACTAGAAAGGAGAAGTGTTAACTTGAAGGCAATTCAAAAGAAACTCAAGAGAAAATAGGACAGTTTGGTAGTAGGTTGGATCTGTATGGTAATGGTTTGATCGGTTCTTTTGGTTCTTATGATGTGGTGAGGCTTTACCTGTGTATTGTGGCAATACTCTAGGGCTTGGCGACCTACATAACTTGGTTGACTTAGAGGGATTCAGTTCTGATGGCTTGGTCTTGTGCTAATCGGTTTCGAAGAGTTCTCAATGATTTCTACCACGGCTTGGGACAGATGTCTTCGACAAGTATAGGGGTATGTTGTGTGTTGTGATTTTCTCTTGGATGGGAATCAAGTAGAAGGTTTCTGGCTGACGGAATGTGTATCCTGTTTGTGATTTGGGGTTGATAATGGAGTTCCCGTGTTTTCTGATGATGGCATGATGGATGCGGTGTGACGTGTGGGATTGAGATTTACATGTGCAAGTTTGTGGTTCAATATTGAAGGGAAGTCACGAGTTCTAGACAGTATGGATGACTTTAGATGTTTAGAAGAATGCTAGCACTATTTTGACATCACCCGAGGAGAGCATGTATTTCAGAAATGCGCATTGTATTTTGACTTGCGGATGCTTGACTGGTATTATGGTAATCTCCTGGTTGATCAATTGCTGATTTTTAGATTTTGGTTGTGTAGCATGAAAGAATTATAAAAGAATTTCTTTTGAGATAAATGTGTATGAGGGACGTGTTAGCCTTATGAGTGGTGAAGTTAGGATCGAACTTAGAGATTCGTGTATTCTAGGGATTTGAAGACCAGAAGGGTTCTTAGAGGCAGGTTGTTCCTTGGTTTCGAATAGTGAAGGTATGTTAAGAGGTTGACGGCTGAGTGTATGTATTGTGGATGGGTTATTATGGACCTTTCGAAGGTTATCTATCTATTTTGGGAGGATTAGAATTGAATTGGAGGCCACTGGTAAGCCCATTAAAGATATACATTCTACATCGGGTCGGATTTGTGTACTCCGCACAACTATTATTGGAGGGGTTTGCCATTCGATTAGAGTTGGTCTTATTCGTATCTGATATGTTCCATGTGTTTCTCTTCTATGCTATGAGAGGTTGTGAGACTGTTGACTATTTACACATATGATGCATTTCTGTTTGGGCCTTGGGGTGAAAGAAGTCATGAAGCATTAAGTTGTAAGAGTTGACCAAGTTTGACTTTTGTGTATTTGACATCAGATCGGAGTTTAATGATTTCGTTAGATCCCGATTATGATTTTGGACTTGGGCGTATGCTCGGATTTGCATTTGAATATTTTTAGAAGGTTTTGGCGCTAATTAGGGGAAATTTGCAATTTGAAGGTTTAGAAAGTTTACACGTTTGATCGGGAGTTGACTTTGATGTTATCGGGTTTGGATTGTGGTTTCGGAAGTCGTAATAGGTTCGTTATGTCATTTGAAACTTGTGTGCAAAATTTTAGGTAATTTCGAGTTGAATTAATATGGTTCGACACGAGTTTTGAAAGTTAAAAATTCAAAAGTTCATCAAGTATGATTTGAGGTGCGATTCATAGTTTTGATGTTGTTATGTGTGATTTGAGGCCTTGAGTAGGTCCGCGTTATGTTTTGAGACTTGTTGGTATGTTTGAACGGGGTCTCGAGGGGCTCGAGTGAGTTTCGAATATGGTTTAGATCATTTTGTCTCATGTTGCATTGCTGAAGAATTTCTGGTGCTGGTATTTTCGCATCTACAGAAGTTTGGACGAAAATGCATGTCTGCAGATGCCGACATTTTATCGCAGAAGAAAAGATGGTGTGGTGGGCGTGAAGCCGCAGGCGCGGGGACATGGGAGCATCTGCGCGTCCGCGTGTGCGGCCCCTCGAGAGCAAAAGCACGACCGCAGAAGCAGATTTATTGTAGCAGAAGCGACATGCGCTGAGTTGAGGTGTTTTCGCAGAAGCGAGATAGGGGCCGCATATGCGGTTCCGTAGAAGCGGGCAGTTGGTCGCAAGTCCGACTTCCCTGGGCAGACCTACTATATATCGAGGTTTTGGTTTATTTATTACTACTTGGGATTTGGAGCTCGGTTTTGGGCGATTTTGGAGAGGATTTTCACCACATGGATTGGGGTAAGTATTTTCTACTCGGATTTATGATTCTATCTTCGATTTTGGCATTTGATTGATGAATTTAAAAGAGGAATTGGGGATTTTTGTCTAAATTTCTAAAGTGGATATTTGAGATTTGAACATCGATTCCGAATCGGATTTGAGTAATATTAGTATGGTTGGACTCGTAATTGAATGCGTTGTCAGAATTTGTGAGTTTTGTTGGGTTCCGGGATGCTTGCTTGGGGTTGACAGTTTGGTTGACTTTGAGTAATTGACTAAAGATTAGACATTTATTGTTTTAGTTTGTTTCCTATGGCATTATTTGATATTTTTGAGTTGCTTTTGGTTAGTTTTGAGCCGTTCTGAGATTGATTCGCGCGGGATGGCATTTCTAAAGTATTGTTTGACTTGCTCGGTATTTGAATTGGCTTGTTCGAGGTAAGTAATATATCTAAACTTGGAATTGAGGATAATTATCCATGGGAACTATGATATTTGAGATGGATTAGGGGTGATGCACGTGTAGGTGACGGGCGTGTGTGCGTGCACCGGGGTATTCATGATCCGGATAGTTATTAGGCTATTATATGCCTTTGTTTGCTATTATGCTTCTTGGTATCATATTTTCTCCTTTTGTATGACTACATGAGTTATTATTCATGCTAGAAATCATATTTAGACTATCTGATTTACTGTTTGAGACCCGATAGAGCTATTTTGCCATGTTGAGCTATTTGCCTTAGCCGGAGTCATGTTGTTTCAGTCATGATAGTTATATCTGCACGCTATATCTCTGTCTCTGTGCATTTTTGATATGCTATCTCATATGTTATTGGTGTCTTTGTACGTGACATGATTTTGAGCTATATTTGAGGCACATCGTAGTATTCTATGTTATATGATTGGATTATGTTTCTGTGATATGTTGACATATGAAGACTTGAGTGGATTGATGACTGATGTGGGCTGTAGGGCCATTTTGTGAGTTTTGTTGGATCGGGTTGCATTCCGTAACAGCTATATATTAATATTGAGGTGGCGCATATGCTAGGCCCCATATTAAGCTATATGTTTTATTGACTTTGAGGCTACGCGTGCACCAGGCCCCACGATTGGGCTATGTGATTATAATTAGCGCTTGGGCAGGATCCGCCTCTCCGGAGTCTGACATACCAGTTGTGAGCACACAGTGTTTTATATACGTGTTTTAGTGATGGGCATTTATGCCACGCACCCGTACAATATTAAGTGTGATGTGTGTGATGGTTAGGGCCTTCTGCTAAGTAGTTATTCTTGATAGTTTCACCCTGATGATATTGAGTTGACATAAATATTTGTCACGTAGGCACAGAGATGCATTTTTCTCATATTAGACGATAATACGATATTTGATGATTTGACATGTATATTTGACATATAGACATAGAGATGTATATTCCTCATGCTAGACAGTATATGAAAATTGATAACTTGACGTGTATATTTGACACATATGCATAGAGATGTATATTCCTCATGCTATACGGTATATGATAATTGATGACTTGACATGTACATTTGACATGTAGGCATATAGATATTTTCCTCATGCTAATTGGTAAACGGAAATTCTTATTTGGTATTGTGAATTAATAAATACGGTTATTGTGATAAACTCATGTCTAGTTGATTTCGGTGGTAATATTTGGACTTAACTGTTAGACTTGAGAAGCATTCCTACTTCCTATAATGGTGAACGAGCTGAGCATATATCTCTTGAGTTATTTACCTTTACGGTCCTCATTATATTATTACGAGTTGTTATTGGCTACCGATGTTGGCCTTCGACCATCTTCCGAGCTCGTCACTACTTTCAACCTGAGGTTAGGTTTGTTACTTATTGAGTACATGAGGTCAGTTATACTCATACTATATTTCTGTACCTTGCGTGCAAATCTCGGAGCTGATGTTTTTGTGTATGGCAGGAGCTGACATTGAAGATATACCAAATTTTTGGATCTAGCTGTCACTTGTCCTTGGTAGCTTTAGATTTGCAAATCGGTTTATGTATATTTCGAACAGATGATGTATTTATTTCGTACCAGCTTTGTAAAATTTAAGCCTTAGAAGCTCATGATTTGTATTATCAATCCTTGAGTTAATGTATAGAAGTTGAGATATTTCATTTATTGAGTTCATACTAATCTTCTTTGAAATTTTGAAATTTTGAAATTTGTTGTTTGACTTACCTAGCGGGTTGGGTTAAGTGCCATATCGACTAGTTGGATTGGCTCGTGACAATTTCATTGCTTTTTTACTTCGATATTTGAAATGTGGACTTGGCTTGTGTCTTCGTTATATACTTTGGAAACATGTTTACTTGGTGATACTTTCCTTTATGTTTCCGATTGTTGCCCTTTTCATATGTCCCTGTCCCGTCTTTATATTTGATTCTTTACTTGTTCCTTAGTTACTTCTTGATGTATAATTGCACAGGTTTATCGTATGTGTCTTGTCTTAGTCTCGCCACTATCTCGTCGAGGTTAGGCTCGACGCTTACTGTGTACATTGTGTTAATTGTACTCATACTACACTTTTGTACTTTTTGTGCAGATCCATATATTGGTACCGGAGGAGTCCCGGGAGGTACTTAGCGGATATCAGGTGATGATTCAAGGTAGAGTTGCATTCCGTTCGCAGGCCTTAGAGCCACTTTCCTATTTCAATTTTACTGTTTCTATTTTCCGGACAGTGTTGTACTTCTTTCAAAATATTGTATTTAGTATGATCTAGAATCTCATGTACTTGTGACTCCACATCTTGGATATTCGCGTTAGATGTTGGTTTTAGACTTATTGTGTTTATCTTACTTTTACGTTATGTTATTATTTCATTCTCAGTCATTTATTGCAGTTCTCCATATTTGTCTGTTGTGTGTGGACTTGCCTTGCAAGAAGTATTAGGCGCCATTACAGTCCAGATTGATTAAAATTTTGGGTCATGACATTGGGTCCAATTCACACCCACAGAAACTAGAGAGGCATTGTTATGAAACTATAAATTCCTTTTGTTTTGTTACTTTTATTTTTTGGGGCAAATTATATGTTTTTATTCATAATAAAAGCAAACCGCAAAGGAAAAGTACAAGTAAGGGGGACAAAAGCTCGAGTAGTGTCGCCTATATGCCTTGGCTATATAATTATTCCTCTACGCCTCACATTGCCTCGATAGCAGCCTCATGTAGAGGAGTCATAGTGTAGCTGCCGGCAATAATATCTCACGAGGGCATATAATCTAATAGCCGTTCGGGTGTGCCCAAAGGCATAGGACCTAAGCCAACACATACTGAGCTAAACCTTACCTTACAAATCCTATTGAGGCAAATAAAAAGCCTCACCTATTAGCAAGCGTGTAAAAAGAAAGAACTAGACAGAACCAAATATTCGATGATCATCATAGAGTTTATAATACACTCTATGATGATATTAGATAAGATAATGCTTACAAAATGATATAATAAAATGTAGTAATAATTATACGCTTGTCCTTCCTTATCCAATGCTGTGAATTCTTCGATTTGTAAAATTTTATCTTCTTCCTCCGACCTTTTCAAAATGTATACCCAATTCATGATTTTTTCTTTTTTGATCGGCTGGACTTTGTCGACGTTGTTGCAACGACCTGTTTTTATTTCACAGCTCTCATTGGGAGATGCGTAACATTTTCCTCATCGTAACCTTTTCCATCCCTATCAAGTGATGTTTCCTTGACTGGATGTTGCTGCTGCCCCGATATTGCGATTGTCATTGCCTTTGTGTGCACTGGTTTTGTTGAGGTCAGTGCCTGCTGCTGCTGTTCACCTATTGGACTGCCTGTGTGAGAAATGTTATGCTGCTGTCCAGTAGTGTTAGGCTGCTGCTGTTTCTCAGCATTTGTGAGGAGTTGTTGTTGCTGCTACACAACCAGTATACTGCTAGTACGCTGCTGCCCCACTTTTGAAAGTGCAACTTTAGCATTTCTGGTGCAAGATTGTTGCTGCTGCTTCCCAGCTACTGCTGGCTTCTGATGGCCCTGCTGCTGCACACCCATTGCACTGCTTGTGCAAGAAAGCTGCTGCTGCTTTCCAGAATTTCCAGTTGCATCTGCTGCACTTGTGTTGCAAACCTGTTGCTGCTGCTTTCCTGCTGTTCTAATTGCAACTGCAATCTGTTTTGTCATGTCAGCTGGATTATGTTGCTGCTGTCCATCAATTAAAGAATGCTACTGCCTAGCATTTGCATAAGTGTGCTGCACAGAAATTGGAGAGTTCCTGGGAGTAGAAATTGGTGCTATGTTCTGACTTGTTTTCTGGTTTGTCTGAATTGGAGTTGAAGCAACTGAAAGCAGGTCTTCTTCATCGCTCTCAATAGCATTGGTCGACTTCCTCCCTTCGTCATCCCCCCAATCTTCCTCTTCTTCATGCTCAATTCGATCAGCCCAAGTTTGGTATTTATCTAATCAACTTGTCTCATGTTCATCACTTGATTTTTCCGATTGTGAAGGGATTTCAAAGTCGGAGGTGTTCAAAGTGACTAAAGGTTTATTAATGACCTTTTCAGTATGTGGACTGATGAGTTGCAGCATTTGACAATTGGAGCTGCTCGACATCTCCTCCATGAAGATGGTCTTTGGGACAATTCGTCGAACACCCCAATAATAAGCTGGAATATCACTGCCCAGACATTTTTTGTGTCTCCTTGAGCATGGAACCTCTTGTGTGGATCTCCTATTGTCATTTAATGTTGCCAGCTCTGTTTTTCCAGTGTTATATAGTTCAGGAGTATCCAACATATTTGTGCAGGACACATACCTGGCGTCAATATGTCGAGCACCTGGGCTCTTCTTGATTGGCGCCACAGTCTTCTGTCTAGATGATTTCTTATGTGAAACCACTGTCCAAGTTTCACTTTTTTCTATTGTATCAACTCCCTTGCCTTTGTTTATCTTACCTGAATTTTTAGAACCCCCAGTTTTGGTCTCATCATCATCCCTCTTTTTCTCATAAATCTGGGACAGATCCTCCGAAACAAGGGATGTTGGCCTCTGCTTCCCTTCTGTTAAGACATGCTGGTGCTCTACATTGGTTCAACCAGCTGTTGATTGTGGCGAACCAGCAGCTTGAGTAACAGACTTCAAAGTAGCAGTTTCCATTATCTGTATCTGTAGCTCCTGCTCTTTATCACATCTGGCTTTTTGTGCTGCTGTTTCCTTTATTTTTTGGGTAGCTCTTTTAGCAGTTAACAGCTCCCTAGCATCACCTTGTAGCTGCTCTGTTTTGCTCGCATCATTAAGAGGCAGATTGCGATCCAAAATCTCATGTTCGACTGAGCAGTCATTCAAAAATCTACATGATCTTTCGTCATGCCCTTGATGCTTGCAATGAGCACAGTACTTGGGCATATCGTCATAGACGACCTCTTGGTGATATGTGTGTGACTTCCCAGTAGCCTGCTCCACAACAACTAACTTAACCTTTT
>MCJB01005868.1:0-15449 GCA_002018475.1 Nicotiana obtusifolia | reverse complement strand
GTCCGTTTTCTCTTCCCGAATTTTTTCAAATTTCCCTCCAAAACGTGGTGACTGATCTGAATGGTTGCAAACATTCAGAATCAGTACCTCCAACCTGGTGACTGATCTGAATGGTTGCAATCATTCAGAATCAGTACCTCCAACCTAGTGACTGATCTGAATGGTTGCAAACATTCAGAATCAGTACTTTAATGGCTATAAATACTTGATGTTTTTCCAGAATTCATACGAAAAATTTTATCTACTATTAAACTTTCTGCTATTAAATTTTCTGTGTGATATACTCCCGTCAAGTGGTTCGCTGTTATCAGAATTGGAGTACTACTTTTCTAGTAAGATAATCGTTCTATCCTGGGAGGGGATATTCCAGTAACCTCGAGTACTGTGAGGGGAATAATTTCCTTAAGGAAACACTTTGAACTAAGTGGGCTCGATTTCTGTTCTTCTACAATTTTTTTACTGTTTTCCAGTATCTGTTTTTTATACTATTTTACTAAGTATTTGACAGATTAAACGCATACTTATTAATATTATTAACAATCTTAAGGAAATTACTGTTTTAATCTGTATTCTGCTTTTGGAGATTAAAACCTGTGTGTTTTTCTACTCCTACTGAATTTTTCTATTCTGATTTGAAGATATTAAAACTTCATCGGAATATTAAAATTCAGAAACGATTTGAAGAACATAAAAACTTCATCGTTTTCTGTAAAACAGTATATAAAACTTCGGTTTTATAAATATATTGTTTATCGTTTACAGTACTGTTTACTGTTCTTCCATTAATTGAATTCTTCTGTTGTTGACAGTGAGAATTAAGAAATGGCAACTGTTAATGGAAATCCTTCTGCGACTGTTGCGGCAACAAGCCGAACTTCTGTTCCACCGGCTGTGAAACCGGGAAAATTTTCTGGAGCCAACTTCAAAGGATGGCAACAAAGGGTGTTCTTCTGGCTTACCACACTTGGTATGCAGAAATTCACCAGTGAAGAACCTCCAGTGCCTGCCGCGGACATGCCGGACAACGAGAAATTTATGATTGTTGAGGCATGGAAACAGGCAAATTTTCTTTGCAAAGGCTATATCTTAAGTGCTTTGGAGGATGACTTGTACAATGTCTATAGTGCTATGAAGACTTCTAAAGAATTATGGGACGCACTTGAGAAAAAGTACAAGACTGAAGATGCATGCTTGAAGAAATTTGTGGTTGCCAAGTTACTAGACTATAAAATGATAGATAGCAAAACCGTTGGAACCCAAGTCCAGGAGCTTCAACTTATTTTTCACGAACTTATTGCTGAAGGTATGGTCTTGAATGAAGCGTTTCAAGTGGCTGCAATGATTGAAAAATTGCCGCCTTCATGGAGAGATTTCAAAAACTATCTTAAGCACAAACGAAAATAAATGAAGTTGGAAGATCTTGTGATTCGTCTCAAGATTGAGGAAGATAACAAAACAGCCGAGAAGAGGTCTCATGGAAATTCAACGATTATGGGAGCTAACATCGTTGAGGAGACTGCTCCAAAAAGTAAGGAGAGGAAAAGGTCTATTGGACAAGCTAAGGAGCAGAAAAAGAAATTCAGAGGCAACTGCTACAACTGCGGAAAGCCTGGTCACAAAGCCCCTGATTGTCGTCTCCCGAAAAAGGATAAGAAGAAGGGCCAAGCCAACATAGTGGAGAAAAATGAAGATATTGATTAATTATGTGCAATGCTTTCGGAATGCAACTTAATTGGAAATCCGAAGGAGTGGTGGATTGACTCTGGAGCCACTCGACATGTTTGTGTTATCAAAGAAGCATTTGCGACTTACTCTACTGCTGGTCCTGAAGAAGAAATTTCTACGAGAAATACTGCAACAGCCAAGATTGAAGGTTATGGGAAGATATTTCTAAAGATGACTTCCGGCAAGGTGTTAACGCTCAACAACGTCCTTCATGTTCCTACTATTAGGAAGAATCTAGTTTCTAATTCTTTACTTGTTAAGAATGGATTCAAATGTGTTTTTGTTTCTGAAAAAGTTGTTGTAAGCAAGAATGAAATGTATGTAGGAAAGGGCTACCTCACTGGGGGCCTTTTCAAACTAAATGTAATGGTTGTTGACAGTATGAATAAAATTTCAGCTTCTTCTTATTTATTGGAGTCAACTGATTTATGGCATATTCGTTTAGGACATGTCAATTACAAAACCTTGCGGATGTTAATTAATTTAGAAGTATTGCCTAAATTCGAGTATAATAAATCAAAATGTCAAATATGTGTTGAATCTAAGTTTGTAAAACATCCTTATAAGTCTGTTGAAAGGAATTCAAATCCTTTAGACTTAATTCATACTGACATTTGTGATATGAAGTCGACACCATCTCGAGGTGGGAAAAAGTATTTTATAACTTTTATTGACGATTGTACTCGATATTGTTATGTTTATTTGCTTAATAGTAAGGATGAAGCAATTGAAGCATTTAAGCAATACAAGAATGAAGTGGAAAATCAATTGAATAAAAAGATCAAAATGATTAGAAGTGATAGGGGTGGAGAATATGAATCTCCTTTTGCAGAAATATGTTTAGAATATGGAATTATTCATCAAACTACTGCCCCCTATACACCACAATCCAATGGAGTTGCGGAAAGGAAAAATCGGACATTGAAAGAAATGATGAATGCTTTACTAATAAGTTCCGGTTTACTGCAGAATTTGTGGGGGGAAGCTATCCTTACAGCTAACCGAATACTCAACAGAGTACCCCACAGCAAAACACACTCTATTCCTTATGAAAAATGGAAAGGAAGAAAACCCAACTTGAAATATTTTAAAGTGTGGGGGTGTCTTGCAAAGGTACAAGTACCTTTACCCAAAAGGGATGAAAATAGGGTCAAAAACCGTGGATTGTGTTTTCATTGGATATGCAACAAACAGTAAAGCATGTAGATTTTTGGTTCATAATTCTGACAATCCCGAAATTCATAATAATACAGTAATTGAATCTGATAATGCTGAATTCTTTGAAAATATCTATCCGTATAAAATGGAATGCAAGTCGTTGAATGAAAGATTTAAACGACCACGGGAAGAACCAAAAGAGAACGCCCCTAGTGAAGAAAATCCAAGGCGTAGCAAACGCCAAAGGACGTCCACTTCCTTCGGTCCAGATTTTGTGACATTCCTGCTTGAAAATGAGCCTAAAACTTTCAAAGCAGCTATGTCAGCTCCTGATTCAGCATTTTGGAAAGAGACAGTCAATAGTGAGATTCAATCAATCTTAGATAACCACACATGGGAAGTGATTGATCTTCCTCCTGGAAACAAACCTTTAGGTTGTAAATGGATTTTTAAAAAGAAAATGAAAGCTGATGGCACTATTGATAAATATAAGGCAAGGCTTGTGGTCAAAGGTTATAGACAAAAGGAAGGTCTTGATTATTTTGACACATATTCGCCTGTAACAAGAATAACGTCCATTCGGGTGTTAGTGGCTCTAGCAGCCTTGTATGGTCTTGAAATTCACCAAATGGATGTTAAAACAGCTTTCTTAAACGGTGATTTGGAGGAAGAAATTTACATGGAACAACCCGAGGGTTTTGTGGTTCCTGATAAAGAAAAGAAAGTGTGCAAACTTGTAAAGTCGCTTTATGGACTTAAACAAGCACCCAAACAATGGCATGCTAAATTTGACCAGACCATGTGGGCAAATGGATTTAAAATTAATGAATGTGATAAATGTGTTTACATTAAAAATACTCCAGGCCGTGAAGTCATTGTTTGCTTGTATGTTGATGACATGCTGATAATGAGCAAAGATATGGCAGATATAAATGCTACAAAGCGTATGCTGGCTAGCAAATTTGATATGAAAGACTTAGGAGTTGCTGATGTAATCTTAGGAATCAGAATTCATAGAACTCCACAAGGTTTAGCATTATCACAGTCTCACTACATAGAGAAAATACTTGACAAGTTCAAATACTTGGATTTCAATATTGTCAGAACTCCAATTGATGTGAGTTACGCACTCCGAAAGAATGAAGGTGAAAGTAAATCACAAGGGGACTATGCAAGAGTGTTGGGAAGTCTAATGTACATCATGAATTGTACACGATCAGATATAGCTTGTGCTATTAGCAAACTAAGTCGATTCACAAGTAATCCTAATCACACTCATTGGATGGCAATGAAACGAGTTTTGGGTTATCTGAAACATACTCAAGACTATGCTTTGCACTATAATAAATATCCTGAAGTGATTGAAGGATATAGTGATGCAAATTGGATCACTGGATCGTCTGAAGTTAAATCCACGAGTGGATATATTTTCACAATTGGGAGTGGAGCAGTGTCTTGGAAATCATCCAAACAGACTTGCATCGCCCGTTCCACTATGGAATCCGAATTCATAGCTTTAGACAAGGCCGGTGAAGAAGCTGAATGGCTCCGAAATTTCCTAGAAGATATTCCATTCTGGCCCAAACCTTTGACTCTTATATGTATACATTGTGACAGTCAAGCAGCAATAGGTAGGGCAGGGAGCGCAATGTATAACGGAAAATCTCGTCATATACGACGGAGACACAATACCGTTAGACAACTCCTCTCTAGTGGCGTTATCACAATTGACTATGTAAAGTCAAAAGATAACGTAGCGGATCCGCTTACAAAAGGCTTATCTAGAGAGGGAGTTAGTAGGTCATCAATGGGAATGGAGTTAAGTTCAAGGACAAGTCATCATGGCGGTAACTCTACCTAGCAGACTGGATATCCCAAGAGCTAGGTTCAAAGAGATCAAACAAAGTTATGAATGACGGTTCAACATTGTCAAATATCTCTACCCCTTCTCGGATAAAGACAATGTTCAGAAATAAGGATAAAACTTTGTGGCTTGTTAATGAGTTAATAAAGCATTAAGGTTTTTTAATAATTATCTAGATCTGGCAGTATATGACCAGATAATGTGGCTATTGGACCACATATTTAGAAATTACCTATGTGACTGTTAAGTGTAAGCCGCTTTAAAGGAGAATGACAAGTGAAGGCCCATTCTCTATGCACTCATGAAACCAGGCAGTGTTCATGGCTGAAACGAACACAACCGTGAGAACCATAAACGGTTGAGGGTTGATTGTGTGACTTATATTGTCTAGGTATACAACAAAGTTCGACGGTTCAAAGATATTAATTCTACCGATTGATCGAGTATATCCGATATAAGTTCACTACGGAAAGTTCAAAGGGAAACCTACTTATCTAGATGCAGTCAATCTTCGCTTGTATATCACACTCGTCCGTACATTCTTTTATATTATGGCCATTCCCCATTCATGTGGGGGATTGTTGGGTATCAATAAAGGTGAATGGGAAATGACGGGATAAAAAATTAAGGGAATGTAAAAGGTCCCTTTTTACTTTGGTTAAGGCGTTTGTCCCACATAGGAAAAAGAAAGAAAAAGAGAGGTGTATATATTAAATTACACCTTCTCTAGTTGCTAAAAGGGTTGAAGAGGCAAGGGCTCCTCGCGCCGCCGTCGTTGTCGCTCGCTCGGCTCGGCTCGGCTCGGCTCGGCTCGGCTCGGCTTCGGCTTCGGCTACGGCTACGGCTTCGGCTACGGCTACGGCTACGGCTTCGGCTTCGGCTTCGGCTTCGGATTTGGATTTGGATTTGGATTTGTCAAAGATCGATTGATTGATTATCTTTTTGGACAAAATTTTCCTTAATTAATTAATTAATTAATTAATTAATTATTTAATAAATAAGAATCCATCTAACGCGGATCGACCCTGACCCGCGATCGACCCGGTCCGTTTTCTCTTCCCGAATTTTTTCAAATTTTCCTCCAAAACGTGGTGACAGATTTGAATGGTTGCAAACATTAAGAATCAGTACCTCCAACCTGGTGACTGATCTGAATGGTTGCAATCATTCAGAATCAGTACCTCCAACCTAGTGACTGATCTGAATGGTTGCAAACATTCAGAATCAGTACTTTAATGGCTCTAAATACTTGATGTTTTTCCAGAATTCATACGAAAAATTTTATCTACTATTAAACTTTCTGCTATTAAATTTTCTGTGTGATATACTCCCGTCAAGTGGTTCGCTGTTACCAGAATTGGAGTACTACTTTTCTGGTAAGATAATCGTTCTATCCTGGGAGGGGATATTCCAGTAACCTCGAGTACTGTGAGGGGAATAATTTCCTTAAGGAAACACTTTGAACTAAATGGGCTCGATTTCTGTTCTTCTACAATTTTTCTACTGTTTTCCAGTATCTGTTTTTTATACTGTTTTACTAAGTATTTGACAGATTAAACGTATACTGATTAATATTATTAACAGAAAACAGGGAAGTGCACGAGTATTGGAGCGTTAAGTAGGCTTGGATTATCTTGGTTGAGTTCGTTGTTATCTGTAATTAATTTCATTTCTGCTGAGTTTTCTTTTCATTTTTTTTTTCTCTTTTCTGGTCTTTCTCTATTACTTTACATTTTTTTTTTGGTTTCTCTTCTTCATCTAAAAATTATGGATTTTTTTCCTCTGGTTCTTCATTTCAACAATCAAGATCATCCATCAGTAACTTCTGATTCTCTTCGAATTCCAATACCAACTCTGCTCAAATGACGGCGTCCCCTAAAAGGCCTCGACGTCTAGGAGATTCCGAGATGGGTACAGTTGAGTATTACTTTGGATATTTTACTGGATTCGATGAAGCTATTCTCAGAATTTTTGTGAGTTTGGTTTATTTGCTAACGATTCTTCACATGCATGTGGTCTATTCATTATTTTTTGTAAATCGCAAAAAGAAGCAGTGGTATTTAGGAGAACTCATTTTGAAGAACACTATCCTGTAGCAGACATGAATATACATATCAAAATAAGTCACAAATAGATGTATATAGAGTAGGGGCTGCTTGTAGACTGTGATAAATTAAGGGGTTCGAAAATGACACCACCGTCAGTAAAAAAGGGGGAAGGGGTGGATATGGATGGATTGTTGTATCGGACTTGCAAACTTGAATTTTTTTTTTTGGATATGACTGGATTGTTGTATCGGAATTGCAACTTGAGAAAATTTTTAGATATGGACTGGATTGTTGTTCTTTTAGTGATTTTTTCTTTTTTTTTTTTCTTTAATACTGTAGTTCTTTATGGCTTTTCTAATCATCAAGCAAATATGTTCCATTTATATTCAGATACTTTTGTTGGAAAAATAATTTGGGAGAGCAAGACAACAAAACACTCAAACACTCACAACTCACTTTAAGAATGGAGAAGAAATGATATTTTTCATTTAACTTGACTTACTCCAAATGGCTAGAATACATGGGTATTTATAGAATTCTTCCTACATGTATCTAGCCTAATCTCCATGTAAACACACTAACTAAATTCACATTAGTCTACACTAGTTCATACATCTCATAATGAAGTTCACATTAGTCTACACTAGTTCATACATCTCATAATGAAGTTCACATTAGTCTACACTTGTTCATACATCTCATACTAATATGAACTAATCTAAACATATTTAATATAAATGTGAACTAATGGAAACTAGTTTATTATAATTTTAACAACTTTACCAAGTTTGGTTTCATTTTGAAACAATGCATTCTAAAAAGTAGTTGAGCAAAAATAATATTTTGTTAGAGTTCTGGATTTTTCCATGGGTTCACTAAAAAGAAGAATTTTTATCAAGTTTTGCCCTGTCACTAATTTTGTAGCTAAGTTCAGCTTTTGGTATCATGATATTGTTAGGTATGGAGCCTGATTGATATGTAAATTACTTCCGCGGTGAGGTTGGGGGGGTGTGGGGGGTGGGAACCCTCCACCCGAAGGTTGGGGTTCGGGGCGGAGCCCCGACCCAAATTTTAGGCTGTACTACTTATTTTCCAGTTATACTCTGTAATTGTAAATATCCAATATTATTATTAAATGCACCCCACCGCCGTGGAAGTTGCCCACGGGGTGTTACCACGAAATTTCCTCTCTCTCTACATGAACTTTTTGCTCTCTCTTCTCTCTACTTTCTTCTCCTTTCTTTCTCTTTCTTTCAGCAGAATTTTCTTCTTCTTCATTGTAAATTCCTTGTGTTGTGCAAATCGATCCTAACAGATATTGCTGGTTTTTTGGTTTAATTTTCTCGGTTTAGCATATTTTAGCACCATTTTACTGTATTGTGGAACAAATTTGATTTTCTAATTCTTATGAATCAATAAGAGGGTTGAGAGAAATCTTACATTCACCCATCTTTAGACTCTTTTGTATTAGCCAGTAAAACAAAAAAGAAATGAGAAACAAGATGTAATCGTCATGCATGGTGCTGGATTTTCACATGTAAAGTGGTAACTGTTATCATATTTGCAAACTGATGCACCGAGGGCCTTCAGTTATATGCTTAAATCAATTAATTTTGTTCAACTTTTCTCTTTTGCTCCCATTCTCTTAGAGTTTTGTTTTCTCATGTTTTAATTAAGTTTTGTTGGAAATATGATAAATCCGTTTACCAACATCATAATTCGTATTTCTTTTGGCAGTTACAACTGTTACTTTATTAACGGATTGAGATATGCTGTAGGACTTTCTTCATGGAATTGGTTTTTTCCTTTGTATATGCTTTTATACCTTTTTTTATGTACTTGTGCAATATGAGGTTCATATAATGACTTTTAGTATTGCCGTACTGTGCAACCTTAGCTACTTGATAAACATTCTTACCTTAATTTATAATTCAATCATGGTAAATTAGTGTAGTCTGATATAAACGTCGGGTATGTGCAAGTTTTTAGCTTGATCATATGCCTGAAACCATTAACAATATTTTGTTGTATTTCTTTTTCATCAGATTTTTCACAATGTTTCGGTCCACCATGCAACAACTCAAAAGATACATTATTGACTTATGCTGGACAACGTCGGTAAACATCATATATCTATCTTTATATTTGTGTTAAAGAAAAATATTACTAATGCATGCCATTTGTTTTCATCTCTATTTTCATTAGAGTAGTTCTACTATTTGTCTAACTTTATGATAACAAGATTAGATATAAATGGTTTTCTAGGTTTACAATTGTTCTTTTTATCTATTTACCTTTTTCATGTTAAGTACTCTGTGATTGTAGTGGTCTCGGAACGTGAATTTTTTTCTTAGGAATCTTTCCTTTATAGAGTGTTTTCTACTTAAAATTTTATGTACTTCTTGTCTTAAGAATCATTATCTTGACAAACTCTCTTATGTCGTACCTACCGTTTTGGTCTTGGAAAAGGGACTTAAACTACTCCAATTGGAGTAAAGATCGCTATGATGATAGTTGGGTGAGATGAATCAACTATGTGAAATTGTATACCTAAAAATGTTCACCTAATATGTCATATAATGGTATTGAAGCAGGGTAATTTTTTAGTTGTTTGATGTTTAACATGTTGGAATGTTTAGAAATCGCCTTCTTATTCCACCTTTTGACCAATTTATCTGATTTATATAGCTGAATGTTATGTAAAGACTAATCAGCGAAGAAGTCAAATAGGAAGCTTGTTATTAGAACAGTGCAGATGCTTCTTAAAGTAAAAACTAACACTAGAAAAGTATCTAGGTAAAAAAAAATATCACTAGACTATACTTACCCACTACTAGAAAACATCATTTTTGCGATCAAACATTAGCGATCAAAGTTGGTCTGCCACAAAAGCAACCAATATTGGTCGCCAATTTAGAAAAAAAATATAAAAAAAAAAACTTAAAGCAATTAGCGACTAAGATTGGTCGCAAATTGATCGCAAAATTCGTCAACATGTTGACCAGACTGGTCAGACCAATCTGGTCAAAAAAAATTCACAATTGACGACCAATTTTGGTCGCAAAAGTGGACCCACGTTTAACATTGGCGACCAATGTTGGTCGCTTAATGAAGGAAAATTTTATGGGGAGATAAGCGACCAACGTTGGTCGCTAATCTAAAATTAAAATAAATCAGATTTTTTTTTTCGACCAACGTTGGTCGCTTATTGGAGGGAAATTTTATGGGGAGATAAGCGACCAACGTTGGTCGCTTATCTGGAAAATTAAAATAAATCTGATTTTCTTTTGGGGACCAACGTTGGTCGCAAATGTAAAAGTATATATATTTACGACCAAAGTTGGTCGTTTTCTTGTTAACATTTTACCAAAATTAAACTCCATTTTGTATTTACTGCATGTCTAAATAATATAAATGTAAGCCGTTAACGCTTTTGTAATACAAGGGACTAATATGCAGTTAAGTTGTACTACAGAGCGTGCGTGCGTATCAATATATATATATATATATATAAGTGTATTGTATAATACACTATACAATACACTTAGTATATATATATACTATACAATAATATAAATGTAAGCCGTTAACGCTTTTGTAATACAAGGGATTAATATGCAGTTAAGTTGTACTACGGAGCGTGCGTGCGTATCAATATAATATATATAAATATATATAGCGTATTACATATCAAGTTATATATACATGTATTATACAATACACTATACTATAGTATATTATATTGTATAGTGTATTATATATCAAAATATATTTGATATATCATGATGTGTGTGTGTGTATATATATATATATATATTAAAGTTATATTCGATATATATATAGTATAATATAGTATAGTATATATATACTAAATGTATTGCACGCACACTCCGTAGTACACTTAACTGCATATTAATCCCTTGTATTACAAAAGCGTTAATGGCTTACATTTATATTATTTAGACATGCAGTAAATACAAAATTGAGTTTAATTTTGGTAAAATGTTAGTATAGCGTTATACTATATCAATTTATTACACTTAATATATGCAATACACTTAGTATATATATAATACGCTATACTATATAATTTTAGCTAACGCACTATATATCGAATATAGTTCAAAATAAATAAATTAATATATAATACAGTATGCGTACATATATAATGACTTATTTATTTCTATATATATATATATATTTATATTTATATATATGCCTAAATTATATTCGATATATATATATAGTATAATATAAGTGTATATGTATACTAAGTGTTATTTTATATATATAATACGCTATACTATATTATATATTAATTAATTTATTTATATGTATGTATATATATATATATATATATATATAAATATTTATAAATTCATCTGCTAAAGTGACGAAAATAGCGACTAACGTTGGTCGCTATTTCGAATCTAATTTTTTTTAATTAAGCGACCATCTCTGGTCGCTAATTTGGTCGCTTTTTTTTAATTTCAGTCACCAAAATGGGCAGTGTATCTCATTTCCCCCAAAATCTCCAAAATCCCCAAACACACAAACCCTAAACGCTGCTGCTTCCCCCNGTTCAAAATAAATAAATTAATATATAATACAGTATGCGTACATATATAATAACTTATTTATTTCTATATATATATATATATATATATATATATTTATATATATACCTAAATTATATTCGATATATATATAGTATAATATAAGTGTATATGTATACTAAGTGTTATTTTATATTATATAATACGCTATACTATATTATATATTGATTTATTTATTTATATATATATATATATATATAAAAGTAAATTTAAGATATAATATAGTATATATATATATATGTATAAATATTTATAAATTCATCTGCTAAAGTGACCAAAATAGCGACCAACCTTGGTTGCTATTTTGAATCTAATTTTTTTTAATTAAGCGACCATCTTTGGTCGCTAAGTTGGTCGCTTTTTTTTTTTAATTCCAGTCACCAAAATGGGCAGTAGGTCTCATTTTCCCCAAAATCCCCAAATTCCCCAAATTCCCCAAACACTAGAAGCTGCTGCTTCGCTCCCCCCCCCTCCCGCCGCACCATCGTCCGCCTCTGGTCGTGGAGATCGTCGCCGCCGGTCAACCGCTGCTCCGCTAGTGCTCGTCCGCCTCTCTCTCTCTCCTTCTCCACACACAGATTATCAAGGTGTGTATAATTTCTTGCAATTTTTTCAAGTTACAAAAGAATCACTTCTTACAATGGTTCCGTTGTTTGCTATGAAAATCAAGCTGTTTGTATATCATTTTATTGGCAATTTTCTTTGAGGAATATACCCTTGTTTGTTTTGAGTATTCATCAAAATTGCTTGATATTTTTAATTATTGAGTAAATCACTGCCTATCTTTCCACTCCAATTATTTTGGTCGTTAAAGTTTCATATACTAAATTTTCTGCAATAAATTTTTAAATACTTTCATTGAAATTTTATCAATATTTGAAATTAAATATAAAGATTGTTAAAAGATTGTTGAAATTAAATATAAAGATTGTTAGAAAATATACTTTCAGTTTTAAAGTTGCTGATTCTAAAACTGAAATTGTTGTATAAATAGAAAAATAATATAGTTATTTTAATGTACTATAGAACTAATCAATCTAATTAAATATATATGGGAAGTAATGTCTAAACATCCCACGCGAAGGATCTCACAAATTAGGTTTAGCAACCGTGTCTAGTGATGATGATTTTGAAGTCCAAGTATGAGTCAATTATTCAAGTGAATGTTCCATTAATTTTTAACTCTAACTCTAACAATTGTTCTACTGTACTAATTAGAAGTAAAATAAACAAAGAATTTACTAAAACAATAAATAAGTAAAAATACAAAACTGACCTCCACGTAAGCCAAAGAGAGCAAAAAATCGCTCTAATTGTTCCATACTAATTGTTCCATACTAATTGTTCTAATGTACTAATTAGTAAAGAAAGAATTGTTCTAATGTACTAATTGTTCTAATGTACTAACGTGGATGAAAAAATATAAGAAGTATCTGACTAATTGTTCTAATGTACTAATTAGAAGTAAAATAAACAAAGAATTTACTAAAATAATAAATAAGTAAAAATACAAAACTGACCTCCACGTAAGCCAAAGAGAGCAAAAAGTCGCTCTAATTGTTCCATACTAATTGTTCCATACTAATTGTTCTAATGTACTAATTAGTAAAGAAATTCTAATGTACTAATTAGTAAAGAAAGAATTGTTCTAATGTACTAATTGTTCTAATGTACTAACGTGGATTAAAAAATATAAGAAGTATCTGACTAATTGTTCTAATGTACTAATTAGAAGTAAAATAAATAAAGAATTTACTAAAACAATAAATAAGTAAAAATACAAAACTGACCTCCACGTAAGCCAAAGAGAGCAAAAAGTCGCTCTAATTTTTCCATACTAATTGTTCCATACTAATTGTTTTAATGTACTAATTAGAGAAGTATCTATTCCATACTAATTGTTATAAATTGAACGTTTAGTTTATAATTTTTCTCTTGTTTTATTTGTATAGATGGAACATCGTACTTGGATGTACAATAGGAATTATCCTAATTGACGGGGATTGAGGGAGGATTTTGTAGGGGTGGATGACTTTATTAGACATGCAATGTCACTTCCACCCTACCTAGAAGATGGAATAATTAGGTGCCCTTGTGTTAAGTGCAACTGTATGAAGTTTGGGCAACCGGATGAAGTTAAGGTTCATCTTTATAGAAAGGGGTTTATAAAAAATTACTTTGTGTGGACTTATCATGGAGAGATCGATGGTAGAGATGGGATATTTCATAATCTAGTTGTGGGTGAAAGTAGTAGGTCGGTGGATAATACAAATAGGGATTCCGGAATTCGTCATATGGTTTCGGATGCTTTTGGGATGCACTTTGGGGGTTATTCTAATGAAATTATTGAACAAACTCCTAATGATGAGGCAAAACGTTTTTTTGATCAATTAGAGGAAGCTAGTCGTCCACTACGCGACGGAAGTCCACACTCTAAGTTGTCTGTTGCAGTTAGATTACTAAGTATGAAATCTGACTGGAATATTTCTCAAGGAGCCATGGACTCTTTCATCGACCTTATGCGTGAGCTAGTTGACCGTGATGTCGACTTACCTTTTGATTTTTATAAGGCAAAGAGATTGGTTTCTAAGTTAGGACTTTCGGCAATGAGAATTGATTGTTGTGAAACTGGTTGCATGTTATACTATAAAGATGATGCTGGTCTGGACAGTTGTAAATTCTGCGGAAAGCCTCGTTTCAAGAGGCTTTCCAACGGGAAGATGGTCGCTATCAAGTAGATGCATTATTTACTTCTTATACCTAGGTTAAAGAGGTTATATGCGTCGATGAGCTCTGCTCCTCATATGAGATGGCACTTTGAAAATAGAAAACCTCCCGGTGTTATGTGTCATCCTTCTGATGGAGAAGCTTGGAATCACTTTGATAGGACGTATCCGGATTATGCTAGTGAACCAAGGAATGTTCGGTTGGGTTTGTGTGCTGATGGCTTCACCCCATTTTCTGTTTCTGCAACACCCTATTCATGCTGGCCTGTGTTTGTTACACCATATAATCTACCACCGGAGTTGTGCATGACTAGTCCATACATATTCTTGAACTGTATTATCCCTGGTCCACGTAATCCAAAAAGCTTAATTGATGTATATTTGCAACCACTGATTGACGAGCTAAAACAGTTGTGGTATGATGGTGTTGAAACATTTGACGTATCAACCAAACAGAATTTCAATTTGCGTGCCAATTTAATGTGGACAATTAATGATTTTCCTGCGTATGGAATGTTGTCTGGGTGGATGACTGCTGGGAAGCTAGCTTGTCCATACTGCATGGAAAATAGTAAAGCGTTCACTTTGAAATATGGCCGAAAGCAGTCATGGTTTGATTGTCATCGTCAGTTCTTGCCTCCTGATCATGAGTTTAGAAGGATGAAAAATGCATTCAGAAAGAATAAAATTGAATGTGATTTTCCACCTCCGATACTTTCAGGAGAGGAAATTTGGGAGAGGGTCCAGAGCTTCAGTAAAGTTACTGAAGCTCCACCTTATAGATTCCCAGGATACGGTGTTACTCACAATTGGACGAAAAGGAGCATATTTTGGGATCTGCCTTATTGGAAGGATAATCTTCTCCGTCACAACCTTGATGTCATGCACATTGAGAAGAACTATTTTGATAATCTGTTCAACACAGTGATGGATGTTAAAGGTAAGACCAAGGATAATGCAAAGGCTAGAATGGACTTGCAAGAATATTGCAGGCGGCCTGAACTACACTTGCAAACAGCACAGAATGGTAAGGTGTTCAAACCCAAAGCAAGTTACGCACGCTCCGTAGTACAACTTAACTGCATATTAATCCCTTGTATTACAAAAGCGTTAACGGCTTACATTTATATTATTTAGACATGCAGTAAATACAAAAGTGAGTTTAATTTTGGCAAAATATTGACATGAAAGCGACCAAATATGGTCGCAAATATATATACTTTAACATTAGCGACCAACTTTGGTCGCCCAAAGATATTATGATTAATTTATATTTTCCAGATAAGCGACCAACGTTGGTCGCTTATCTCCC
>MCJB01005858.1:115652-139126 GCA_002018475.1 Nicotiana obtusifolia | reverse complement strand
CAGTGAACTCCAAATCCCAGTCCCCTGATGGGCGCCTAGCGCCAGGCTGAGGATACCCAGGTAAGTTATTTCTTCTCTTTTAAATTTTGACCCAACCCATTAACCCGACCCACTACCCATTTCCCCCTAACTAAATCACCCTTTAATAACTACAAACCCACCCGATTTCCCCCACATTCACACACCAAACACGATCCGATTTCCTTCTACTGTTTCACTGTGCTTCTTCTTCCTCTTCTACATACACAAATTTCTCTTGCACTTCCCGTCAATCTTCAAGAGCTCAGGTATGATTTCTTTCTTTCTTCTTCTTCATCTCCTTCTCTTTCACTTGTTCTTTGTTTTGTGTATTGAATACAACTTGCAAAAGCCCTCTTTTCCCCACAACCCCTGCGACCCGTCTTCTTCTTCTACCTCTTCATATTTTCCTTACAAATTCATGTGTAGTTACATACAAACTGAAATTGTTGGTTGGTATTGACTGTATCGGAGTAGTAAACTAATAGTCTCTCTACTTCGTCAAAATCCGAGAAGGTGACTACACTTCACCATTGTTAGAATTGAAGAAATATTTTTGTGCACACCACATGTTCGCTTAAATGCTTGACTGACATTTTCTTAAGTCCGATGAAGTCTAAGTATTCGGACCGACTTGTTATGCATTTCGAAGTAAGTGTGGGGTCGTTTGGGGTAATGTATTCGCATCGTTGGGTCGGTTTTTCGACCTCATCTGCAGTTGTATCCTATGTATGCTTGTTGTATGTTCTATAATTAATATTCCTTAGTTTTTGTATGTCGCTTAGTCGCTTTCACCTCTAAAGTTCCGAACTTTATTCTTCTTGACACTCACTTACCAGAATAATGTTCATTCAAATTCACACACGGGGAAGTCTTGAGTACCCGTTACTTATTTTGCACCCCATTTGTTTTATACGTATGAATTTAAGGGAAATAAACTTGTAAGGAGTGAGATTCAATCCCTCACCCTTTAACATTTACAGTGCTCCAGCACCCATCATAAACCAAAGGATCCACCTAGCTCTCTGTTACCTGGGTGCTTGCTGATTTATTATATCTTTTTTCTTAAATTCTCTATATAACTATACATACTCCGAGTCGAGATTAATGGGTGCTCGAGCATCCGGAACACTACATGTAGATCCGCCCCTGTTTATACAGAGGTTTAAACTTGTGATCCTAGCCTTACTTTGAACCCAATTGCCACTGCTCTACAACTTATGATAGTGTCAAGTAGGTTCAGGTACTAAAATATTTATCAGTTTCATAATTTTTCTATGAAATTTCTAGTTAAAAATAATTAATTTTTTTAACAAAGCGAGTTCATCTAATCCCCTTTCTATCAGGTAGGTCCGCCTCTCAATAATGAACCTCTTATGAGCGGTATAATCTGAATGACGAGGCAAGATTATGCAAGAACGAAAAGGAGGGGGAAGAAAGAGAAAAAAATTTAGAAGGTTTCGTTCTTATTTTAGTTTGCAAAAGGGAAGGAGGGCCGGAAAGTTTAAGAGGTTTTTTCCTTCTTTTTTTCTTCCCTTTATTTAGTTTGCAAAAGGAAATAGGAATGAAAAATGTACTAGTAAAAAGGTTATCTTGGGTTGAGCTTATTCCCTAAGGAGTTTCGTTTTATTTTTTGGGTATTATTTTCTTAGTCGTCTAATAATAATTTTTTATTGATGTAAGTTTTTCAAGGTTAATCAGATTTAATAATTAAATGTGATATGATACTAAATAATGATGTGTCATATTTAAATTTGAATTATCGAAATGCTATTTCAAATTCGAAAAATATATATAAGAAATCTTGACATATGAATATGGAAGAACAAAAAGATGATTGATGCATTTTAAAAATACTTGATAAAAATGTGATACAACCCATTATTTAAAGTAAATAAAAATGAATGCACTTCACAGTTCTGTTAAATATTACACCTCATAAGAGGATCCTAAATATTTGTAGATAAGAAAATTCTATATAAAGTCTTAGAAGTATTTATAAAAATTATATATTTATATGTCGGTTTGGTTCAAATTTTTTTTACTTAATACCAAATCAAATCAAACCAAACCTAATCGAAGTTTTTAATCGGTTTAATTTGACTTTTCGATTTGATGAGGTTTTCCGTTCGATTTGAACATCCTTGTACGTGCGTATGGAAATTGTGTCGATATGTCTTTCTTGTTAAGAAAGCTAACATTTTAATTGTAGCTATCACTAGCCTTCCTATTCTTGTGGATAAGTTCGTGGGGATGGTTGATTTTGATGTACTCCATTTTAAGTGATATTCTGTTCTTATACCATGTCTTATATTTTGGATGAAATAGTAATTACATACTAATTTCTTTTGTTGTGATGTATTATTGTATGATATGATAGTTCGTGTAGAAAAAATAGTGACGAGGTTCCCCAAGTGAAATCTACACAAAACAAATGGCTTGTTGTGGATGCTCGGCATGATGGTTGATTTTAGATGCATGACATGTTGATAATCGATCATAGTTATATTTTGCATTCTTTATATGCACAATCCTCGATGCCTCTCTTGTTTGGGTCGCCCAACTTAGTTAGATAAGTTTTGTAAATCCAATGCTAACGGAGATGATCATAAGTACTTTTCTGTAACGAGTACATGATGCTGTTGACCAAAAAAAAAAGGGAGAAGGGTCAAATATGTCTATCTACTTTAGAATATTGTCTACAATTAACCTCCGTTATATTATACAGTTAAATTTACACTTACCGTTATACTATCAGGCCAATTTATTCATACTATCAGCAAACTTTTAAAAATTATCCCTTGACCTATTAGGTAATTCAAAATCTCCCAATTTCCTTTTATTTAAATCACTTGTTGTTCTTCTTGCTCCACTATTTTCAGAAATTATTATTGACGTTAATGCTAAAGGTACTAGACTACACAAATTATTCATGAATATTTTTAATTACCAATGCACCCATTTCTCTTCTTGTAATAATGATTTTGGAATTAGTTTAAAATTTTATTATTTTTCAATCATATACACACTGTAGAATTCAATGAATCTATTTATTATGTATTATATGCAACTGATCATCATGTATGTACATGTATATTCGAATATATTTTATCACTTTCTGGTTAGTATAGAATTCGATCGACTAACTTAAGAGTGTAAGTAGGCATTTCATTAGAACAAAGTTGAATTCGGCAATGTAAAGTCTTCAAGGAACTTCAACTTCTATCACTAATACTTGCAAAGTCTCCATACCTTTGATGCAACGAATTAATTAAAGTTGGGATGTTGTAAATACTTTTGGAATTTAGACAAGTTACCTAATTTAAATTCTTTAATTTACTATACTTTGTTTACCCGTTGTATTATTTTAATATTACTTTTTTCTTAATTTTTTCAATTAAGAAAACAGGTAAATGTTAATTATTTCAAAAATAATGGATCAAGAAAAAGAATAAGTGACTTGATTAAAATAATTTGGGAGATTCTAAGTCACTTGACGGACTGAGGGCAATTTTTAAAAATTTGATGATGGTAAGGGTAAATTTGGCCGGATACTATAACGATAGGGATAAATTTGACCGGATAGTATAATGGAAGTTAAATATAAACAATATCCGAAAGTAAAGAGGATGTATTTGGCTCTTTCCCCCCAAAAATAGTAATACTGTTGTGTGTCTAACTTAAATACACGTTGATTGCTATTCGAAAGAATTCAATTGAATATAGACTGGCTGATGCTTGATGCCTTAAAACTTTTGAGATTAGCTTGTTAATCAAGGTTGGCTTGAAATAGATTTCGGCCTTCGATAATTGTCAGCCTATTAATGGATCAAACGTCCTTATTTGTTTTAAAAACTAGAATTAGTGGAGATCTCTTCATTGATGACCAAAGAGAAAGAAGAAGAGATGTTTTGTCCCTGTTTGTCCATAATTTTTTATTTTTTTTTTCAAAAATAATTTAAAAGTGTATTTGTCCATGTAATTTTATAAGTTTAAACAAAAAATTAAAAATGAATTTTTCAAAAATCAAAAAGTGATTTTGATCATTTTTTTAAAATTTTCAGAAATTTAGTTTCCCACTCATAAAACAGCAATATTTTTTCAAGTAAAATGCATATCCAAACATAATATATAATTTTAAATTTCAAAAATTTAAATATTATTTTCAATTTAACTCTAAATACTATTTTTTTAAAAATTATAATTTTTATGTGCTAACGCTTATGAAAAGATCTCAATCTTGGGAAAGAAAAATATTCATATGCAGAATTTCCCGCAAATAACGATAGACGGATCAAAATATAATGTGAAATGACTCCTAATTTTATTTTCCAGAAATAATGGAGTACTAGTTTTCTTTTTTCTCAGGAAAAGAAAAACGACCTTCCGAAAGCATGAGCAAGCTTTACGCACAAGATAGACACTTTAGTACACAAGGAAAAGAAGTATCAAATTAAATTCCATAATAATAAATACAAAAATTATAAAAAGGAAATAGAGACGGTGCTAATCTGAGAAAGCTTAAAGCAACGAACTAACTTTGAAGAACATACCACCCAACCCACCACTTACGACTTCCATTTTTCCCCTTCCGATTCCAGAATTTTCTTCTCTCAGCTCTCTTAACCCTTAATTCACCTTTAAATTCTTCATACATACGCATATATGCGTTTATACAGCTGTTGAAAAAAATGGCGATAATCGGAGATGCACTCCGGCAAGCGTTCATGCCGAAACACGAATACGAGTGTCTTCGCGAGGAAGACAAGGCATGGAATCGTCTCCAGAGGCCTCTAGCGATCTGCACTTTAACCCTAATATCACTTGCTATTATCGTATGCACTGTTATCAGCTTGAAAATAGTGTTTCCTGTCGATCCTGCTCGCCGCCCGTTTTGCGGTGACTACCGTATTCAGCCGCTTTCCATTAATTTCACTAACATAGCTTCTACTGGTACCGGCGGCGGCGGTAGTGGTAGTGCTGGTGATTCGGATGGTTTTCCTGGTGCATTTTACCTAACGAATCAGGAGACTGTGGATTACTATTGGATGGTTGTGTTCATTCCTTCCACCTTCATTTTCGCTGTCTCCGCAGTGTATCTAATTGCAGGTGAGGAGATATGAGAAAAATTTATGTTTGAAAATGTTTTTAGTGTATATTTAGATTAGCACAGAGTAGTTATTATGTGTTCATCGTTTTAGGGCGAATAAGAAGTAAACCTAATTTTGATTTTGTTATTGAATTCGAAGAGTAGAATGTGTGTTTCATTTTCATGGTCTCTTTGGTGTATCTAATTGCTAATTATTATATGGTAAATGTGTATACTTGTATTATTGCACAAGCTCTATATTTGTTCATTCTTTAGGGTGAATTACGCTAATTTTTGCTCGAATATAGTTTTGACATTGTTGTTGCCTTCAAAGAGTAGAATGTGTATTTTAGTGCTGCTGCTATGGCAGCTATGCAGATAAGATAGTGATTTTATCGTCTCTTATATCTGAGTTACACCTGGAATTAGTGATTTTCGGCTTTTAGTTGCTCATTTGTGGAGTTCTAACTGACATTTGGACTTAGGCAGTTATTTTGATGATGGTTCCCCTTGATATTGTCAGTAGAAAATGTCACGCGCAAACCTGGGGAGGCGTGGCTGGCACCCGGGCCGGTACGACCCGAGTGAACCACTCTGTAACTCACGATCGTTCGACCAAAACTAGAATATACATAGGTCGAGTTGGCTAAACTCATTCCTTTTTTAACTATCATGGGCCAACATGGCCACAACTCATAATGTATAACTGTAAGTGAGCAAACACTGTATCAGCGATACATCGTACTTAAAACATGAATATACACAGGCCGTCAAGGCCTCTGACATACTGTACATAATGAACCTGTGTCTACAAAGTCTCTAAGAGTATTCGACATCAAATAGGACAGTCCCGGCCTACCTATAAGTCTGTAGCAAAATTATGACACGATGACTTATAGACTCGGCTGCACTGATCCTTCGCTGAATGCTAACCTCGTCTACTATGAGGGCTCGTCAAACTGATTACCTACACTTGCAGGCATGAATGCAGCGTTCACAACAAAAAGGACGTCAGTATGAATAATGTACCGAGTATGTAAGGCAGAATTGCAACGTAACAATAAGTCAACATTAATGAGAGATATAAGAATCAACCCGAACCTCTGAAGTGCCATCGTATATGCATACTAATTATACTTATATATATATATAATGACTCTCTTTGGGCTTATTATCCAATTGCTCGATTCATTAGTGGTAACTGCCCAACCGGCCGTCGCACGGTAGTAAATGCATGACTGCCCGATGCATGACTGCCCGATCGGCCGTAGCTCGGTGGTAAATGAAGATGCATGACTGCCCGATCGGCCGTAGCTCGGTGGTAAATGAAGATGCATGACTGCCCGATCGGTCGTAGCTCGGTGGTAAATGAAGATGCATATAACATTACAATATGAATATTAACATCTTTATCGCATGCCTCAATAGAGACTTAAGAACATACTTTGACATGCTTTGACTATTATTTTATAGGAATGAATAACATAGACATCCTTAACTTCTAAGAGTAGAACCATTTATGGAATAATATTACGTTTACGAATCGTTTCTTGGATCATGCCAAAAGAAGAAGGATTAGCCTTAACATACCTCGTCTTAACCCACTGGCTCAAGAGCTCAACTTGTATCAACTTCACGATTTATACGATAACAAGAATAATAAACAATTCTCTTAATCACATAACGGAAGATAACCTATACTACAATGAAATGGCCAGTATTTTCCTTGTTCGTATCATTCCCTCAAGCCTACCATAGGCAAGGTAATATAACAACACAGCCAGCAACTCCTATAACAATAACGAGCGGAAAGCTCGGCTACGATTATCAACCATACTTCTCCAATCTTTTCTTTCCTTCAAAACACATATCAATGACTACACCAACTATATACTCAAGTTACTCCAACAATTTCCAGCCACAACAAAACTTAGAAATTACCGAATAGCTGATACAACAACAATAACGTCAAAATACGATTTTTTTTCGCTATTAATTCCATAATTCTCACCTCATAATTTAGCCATGACCTAGACGAGTTTAAAATACCAAGGAGAGGAAAATTCTTACCTTATTTGCCAAGAAATACTCTTATTGCACCTTACTTCACATCGAAGAAAGCCTGGATTAACCAATGCGCCAAAACGGAACAACGAGATCGAGGTGGTGCGCAAAACCCGTATATTGTCTTTGAGAAAGATTACACTCTTCTTCCATAAATTACCAACTCGATCCTAGTTATATCCCCATTCATAACTAGGAGACTATCTTCTAAAGTCTATGCTGTTTTGGAATTGCAATGTCTCTGAAAAGGTAACTGAACCTAGGGTCTTTGGAAGGTTTTGTGAACTTAGAGATGAAAAGGTGTAAGTTTAAATTCTTTAAAGGATGTTCAATCAATCTTCCCAGATGGGCATAGTTTTTTGGAGGCTAAAACTAACCCATTTTTGTTTAAGCATGGCTTTTGGATATGTAAACACTTCAAATTTGAATCCCTCCCCGCACTTTGAAATGTAGGGAGTGTCATATATTTGTCCGTCCTTTTAGATATAAGAAAAATGTCAACTCTTCTCATCTTGTAAATGTCTGCAAAGAGTGAATCGTCTCTGGGTTCAATGGTCAGTCAATAGGAAAAGAAGAATAGGATTGATGACAGAGAATTAAGCATTTTATTGCATACGCGCACATAATGTATAAAACATAACTTCTTTGGCAATTTCCGCCTTTTTCTTTCCCTTGTAGTTTCTTTGCATCCAATTGTAACTGAAATTAGGGTTGCAAATAACAGGATTGTGCACATCTGAGCTCAAAAGTGTGGCTGCTACCAGTTTTAATTGTTTAATTTATTTATTTTTCCTTTTTTTTTTAATGGGTAAAGTAAACCGGCTAAAGCTAAAAAGATAGGTTGGCAGTTTTAATTGTTTAATTGTATGAAGACTACTATTATAACTGACTTATCATTATTAAAAAAACAAGAGGAAGAAGATTACAGCTGTCACCGTTTTGCTTAATGATATTACTTCAAAATTTGCAGGTATTATGGTCGCTTACACTGCTCCCATGAGACATGGATGCTTGAAGGTTGTTGAGAACAACTATTGTGCTTCTAGAAGGGGTATGCTTCTTGAATTATATGTTCTCCTATGATTCGTGTTACCTCCAATAAGGGTAGTACTTCAGTAGTAACTACTGCTAGGGAAGCAAAAGGCATTTACTTTTCCTTTTCCTTCCAGAAAATGGCTGATGTTATAGAGTTGCATTCGCTCCTCTTTTACCTCGCCTTCCCTTCTAAGCCAAACTATGCACCAACCAATTATATTTTCCCCCCTGCTACGCTTCCTCTTTTCACTGCTTAAGCTGTTAAGTAGTGCTAGTTGAGTGAATACTAGAATTTGTATTTGCCTCTAGGATGGTTGCAAATAAATGCTGCTCTTATAAATAGAAGTGCTTTGGATGTCAGCTATTTTTGGTGGAGAAGCCAGCAGATTTGTTTATGACTCATACATTTCAAGTTTGAAGTTCTGCATGTTTATATATGTGGGTGATATCATGTTTCCCTTCAGGGATAAGATGTTTTAGTTATTGTTTTGTAAAAACAACGCTCTTCCTGAGAATTCATGCTTCTAATGTTTGTAGTAGAATAACACTCAAGAGGTTAAGTGCCAAAACTTCCTATGGAAAAGCAAACTGAGCTGCGTCCTCATGCCTGCAGAAATTAGGTTGTTTCAGTGATGTTCTTTTGCATCGATTTACAAACAGATTCAATTGCTTTTCTGTCTGTTCGTTCTACTTTGTTGTCTGTGTGTTTGGTGTGCATGTCCATGCTCTAGCTGGTCTTAGGAAAGAACAAAAGAAGATCCTAGATTCAAGAGATTGAGAGGTGAAACATGGATGCCTTTTCAGTAGTTTTCTTCCTTAATGGAGTGGGGTTATTTAAGCATGTGATACCAAATAAGGAGCTATCTGCAGTATTACAAGTCAAAGCTATGTAACCCACTGTTATGGCAAGTTTGTAACAGTTCAAAAATCGGAAGTTACAGGAGCGACAGGCTCTCAAAGATGTCATAGTGAAGAGAAGTTGGCCATACTTCCCTAATGAATTTGAAAGTCTGTATTTTCTTAAGTGGCTGAGAAGTTGGCCATATCATCCTCGAGTAGGCTAAATTCAGGAATAAATGACAATTGGAAAATTTTGATGTGCTACAGCATGTGAATAACAATTTATAGCTGGTATTCCTTTTTAAGTGGCATGTAGCATATTAACAAGTGTTTGGGTACTACTTGGATTTGTGTCTGTGGGACCAAATACTACAACAACAACAACAACAACAACATACCCAGTATAGTCCTACAAGTGGGGTCTTGGGAGGGAGGGTAGTGTGTACGTTGTATGTGGGACCAAATGTGGTCCAGTTATTTATCCATATATTGTTTTGGTTTTTGAATTTTCTTATTTTTTGTTTTGGATCCAATTGGATATTAAACTAAGTTTAACCAAGAGAGATGGTGGACTAAAACCAGAAAAATTATAGCTGGAGCGAAGTTGGCATATCATCTGCTGAGCTAATGTTGACTCAATTGAGTCAAAAAACAGAAGCTCACTTGTAGTGTGTGATTGGAAGAAAGTACATTCTTCGGGTGCTTCATACACCCATCAATGTTTTAGTTCTCAGACCCCATAAACTTGTTATATTAAAGGCAAATCACCTCATTACAGCTTTGCCTTATATCAAGTCCTTTTAGTAAGAAATTGTTCATGAGTTGCAGAGACCCCTTTGCAATGAGTTTGGTAACCAGGGTGCTTCTGACTTGTCTTGAATAGCTGGAAATCTTTTTGCTTTTTATTGATTTGTTGAAGTTAAATTGCATCAAGTTACTTCAAATTTTTTGGTTGGGTAAGCTTATGTGCAAAGCCATGGTTATAGTTTCTGTCTGTTTGCTTTGTTTCCAGTTCAAAATGCAAAAACTAATAGTACTGAATATTTTCTTTCACTTTGTTTAAATTAGCCATCGCACTACGAATGAATTATGATGGATAAAGTTTTGTATGTTCTGTGTGTTACACCTTGTTAGATGTTCTTTCCTTTTTCTTTTGATAGGTCGCTTTGTGTGATGTCCTACACTTTTGCGTTGAAGTAATTTGCTTAAGATTGATTGAATAATATTGTTATGACTCTCGAACTTTGGCCATGCAAGTGTTTAGGTGTTAACCAGAGCAATGTAGATCTAGATCGTGTCTAAACCATGTTAAAAATTGAAAAACGTGTTCTTTCCATATACCGGAACTTATAAGCTGCTCATTTTTCATATCTTCATGGAAGTCTAGTTAGATCTTGATGTTCTTTTTTTCTTTGGTAGAAAGTAACTAATATGACTTTATTTTTATTTTTTATTTTGTGAATTTGGAGTAATTGGTGAATCGTAATCTTCTTTTCAAGTATGAAAATAATAGGATATTTGAATAACATCTATCTAACAAAAACCACAATCTCTATTAGAAATTTGTCTTAGGTAAGCTGGCTTCGTTTTTTTCTTTCTCAGTATTGTGAAAGAACCAGACAAAAGAAACGTCTGTGGTGGTGAAAATTACAGCTGAATATGGATATTTTTGAGAACTTAAAATAATATAACTGAAATAATACATAACCTTGTTGTAGTCCAAGTATGAGGTTAATAACTTAATACTCCATTGTTTATCACATGTGGTACTTGCTATAAGCTTTTCAAAAGCATATTAGATCATGTAAGATAATTGAACCTGTTAGGACTACCTTTATCAAATAAATATTCTTACACCCTATAGGTATAGCTAAAAATGGGGCGATCTAAGGCAAGCCTTGGAGGTTAGAACTAGGCTACGTATAAAAGTTGTGAGCTTGGCTTGGGCTTGACTGTCATACAAGCCAAGAGTCTGAGGTCGAACTGGGCCAGATTATGTTTCTGGTGAATTTGAGCTTGAGTTTAGCTCAGCTTGTTCGTTTTGGGCTCGAGTTCATTCGTGATGATAGTTGACTTCGAGATTGGTCTTGGACTCGTTTTTGTCCCTTTTTTATTTACTCTTTTACAAACAACACTTTCATGATAAAAACAATGATTTGCCTACTGAATCACTTTGGGTTGGGGAATTGGAAACTATTGTCAGGAGTAACTTACCTGTTATATCTATGGAGGAAATTGTTGGGGTGGTAGGTGTTTGGTATTAAACTCTAAACAAGTCGATCTGAATTTTCCATAGTGTAGCTCGTTAAATAATTGAGCTACATGGCAGTGTTAAGTTCAATAGTTTAAAGGAGTTGAGCTCGAGTATTTAAGTTGGGCGGAAGGTAGATGGGCAGGCCCATACTCCCGGGAGGTGCAAACCTGTGGGCCAATGAGTCGGACTAAAAGCCCACTGGGGATTTCTCTGCATGTGTACATATGTATTCGCGTTATATTTATGTGTGTGTATCTATATAATATAAAAATCGAGTACATAGAAGTTGAGTTGAGCTCTGGTTATGAACTTTGTTCATTTACAGCTCTCCCAGTTATTGGTGTTCTATGAACTTGCTAACTATATTAATAAAGGAGTATATGTTTGCAAGCGTGAGATGTCAACTCCAGAAGGATTCCATTTCTTTAATGCATTCTGAAGGTAAAACCGACTTGAACAGTATTAGTGGATAGGATCAGACCCACAAAAGTAAGAAACTTGGGCTGCAATGAGTTTATTTTAAGGAGAATTTTGGAAGACAATTAACATGCATGATAGGAAGTTTTGAATTACTTATGCTGAGATGATTTAATACGTTTGCTAGATTTCTTGGTTTTTTCTGTCTCACCACTTACCATATTGCCCCGGGGGAAGGGTGCTCTTGTTTCCCTGCCAAGTTGCACGTGTGATGATTGGAAACAATGGATTGATTTATTCATATCATCTCCTATTAATGTGTGTCTTGGAACTCACCATTGTGTTTAACAGGTGGAGTGCGTTGTCTATCAATTCTCAATGTTGCTTTTGCTATTGTATTTGGTCTGCTCGCGCTGTTTCTTGGTTCAACCCTTCTCACTTTAGGGAGCACCTGCTCGGCGCCCTTGTTTTGGTGTTACGAGATTGCTTCATGGGGGCTGGTGATTCTATATGGAGGAGCTGCTTTCTTTCTAAGAAGAAAAGCTGCTGTAATTCTGGATGAAAGTGACTTTAGTGGGCGCAATCTTGGAGTAGAAATGCTTGAAGCAAATCCAATGGAGGTCACACCAGATGTAGAGAGACGTGTGAATGAAAGTTTCAAGGCATGGATGGGTCCTTCCTTCTTGTCCTCTGACGAAGAGGATGAATCTGACAACTATCAGGAAGTACCAACTTTATCTCGTACCAACTCTAGCAGGCAAAGACAATAATATGACATCTCCTACAGGTTCTCCACTTTCAGCTCTCCCGTTGGATGCCTTGAGCACTGATTGAAATATGCGGTGGGCCTGTTTTGCGCAAAAGTCTAACTGTGATGTCTGACCCAATCAAATTGCATAGCGAAACTTTTAAACTGAACATGAGTGCTACATCATGAGTTCATTTTGGTAGAGTTTATTGTACAGTTAGTACGAGGGAATATTGATTTACTTGGTGGTCGGTGGTGGAAGGCTGTTCCTTGGAAGGAGAAGCATATAGGAATGTCTCAGCAGTTGATTTGAAGCATAACTAATGCCACGGTCATAGTGTTTCCTTGAATCTTATAGTAGCCTTACTGATGCTGAATTTTGGAATAGTTCCTTAGAGATGTCTTGCCCCCGCTCCTCTCTCACAACTGTGTTTGTGTCTTGTAGCTGCTGTTGGAGAGAACAGTAGTATTGACAAGTAATGGAGTCTCCTATAGTGGACCATATTTTTCTCTCGACCATTTTGATATAGGCCTGGAAGGAATGTTTTCAGTTACTCCCCCCTAGTTGATACGGGTGTTGAAGTCGCACACATTAGTGTATAGCATCTATTTTGGAATATACGCAACACAACAAAATAGACGCTAAAATTTTCATGTTGTAGTAATTTGGTGACGTGGCAATACAAGTTATTTTAGAAAACATATTAGGCCATTGGGTCTTCAAAAACGTAAAATGCTTGGATATAGAACAATACAGAATCACTAGACTCAAAACTAGAAACGAAAAAGAAGAATCGTGAAGTTAGTGAGATGCAAAAACATGACGTTCCGTCTAAGTGAGATGAAAAAATGTGACGTTCCGTTTGATTCTGAGTAGATATATTGCGGAGGCGGATTCAGGATTTCAAGAGGATGTGTGCACTATTCTGAAGATGCAGATTTAGAATTTATATTTGATGAGTTTAACTTTATCTATTATGTACCTGGTTACCTGTTACACTTTTGAAATTATAAGTTCAAAATTATATTATTTTTATAATTTTAGTGATTTTCACGTATATATATTTATACTTCGTGCCGAAAACAAGATCGTTCGGACTGGGATTTGAACCATCAATTTCACTCATAGAGGTGCACCCAATGATTATTGCATCATAGGAGTCTTTGAGCATGGGTTCACTCACGTATAATTAAGTAATTTTTAAGAAATATAACATTATTATACATAGTTTATGGAGAAAAATATGGGTTCACGTGAACCCATACCCTAGGACTTAGATACGTCCCTGGATATATGATTACAACAACATGCATAATATATTCCTACATGTGAATTTTGGGGAGAGTAGTGTGTAGTAGATAACTAGAATTACCTACCTTATGCGGGTAGAAATGTTATTTCCAGAGACCCCCAGCTAAGGCAAGCATAGGTAGAACAGTAAAGCAAATTGAAATATAGAGTCATCGGAGAAGAGATTAGATATATGATCAACCCTGTAAATTTGTAGAAGTACTAAATGATCTTTATTAGTACAAGAGGAGTCAAACATCTTGAGATCCCAAAAAATAATAAATAAATAAGCGTCATACGAATTGAGGAATGAGGTCTTATCAAAGTTGAAGTTTAAAAAATAGATAAAGTTCAAAACTATCCCTCAATTGTTAGAGTAGGATAAATTTACCCTGCGTCAAAAGTTGGCATTATTAGTGCCCCTGTCGTGACCTAAAGGGGTCACTACTATCATCCTTCACTAATGGACGCAATTTTTAAAAATTTTTTATTTCGAAAAAATATTTTTCTCTTTTTTAAAATTCACCCGGTACATCCCACCCCACCTTAACTCTTTTTTTCTAAAAATGGTCAAAAAATGCCCTTGAACTATACGAAATGGGACAATTATACCCTTTGCAAGCCTCTTATTATAATTTTATTTTTTTTATTTTTTTTCTCCCCTTCATTTTCTTTCTCTTCTTCTTCCTCTCACCTCCCAAAGACCCCCAAAAAAATTCAAACAAAATAACACATACTAATAAAAAATTCACTTACACGCACCATCATGAAACTTACATATTTAAGTGTGCCTTTAGTAGAATTATACTTAGATACCATGCGTGCTTTAAACGGCTTATTTTTCTACTGATAGACCTTTTTCCTCTTGGTTTGCTTCTTTTTTTATCGGTGAATGGATGCATCAACCGATATATACTCAATATGTTATGATTTTATATGTATATGACGAAAGTAACTCAAACTAAAGAAAACTTCAGACATAATATTAGTGGGAGTTAAAACATAACTTCTTGGTAGGCAAGGCCTTTTAGGCAACTTTTTTTTTTTTATGTAAAAGCTTAATTAAAATAGTAAATTTTGTGACATAAAACATTCAAGGCAAGATCAACTTGTGAGTGACACGGAAATTTTGCTTTTCTTAATTTTTTTTTTAATTTTAAAAAACTATTTAGTTACATAAAAGTTAAAATTTCTATTAACGGTAAAGTTATCCTAGTCTTACATGTTCTCTTTGCAGCTGGAACTGTCCTCATTAATCTTGGAGGGTTCTATGCTATCAATAAATAATTATACACATAAATTAGGGAGTGGCTTATCGAAGAGAAACCAATTAGAATTTAAGAGATTATATTAAAAAGAATCTATTTTAAATGTAATACATGCAAATAAAAATACACGTACACTCACTTACAATGGAGGTTGAAAAGAGAGGAAGAAGAACAAGAAAGAAATGAAAGAAAGGAAATAAAAAAGCAATGACATGAAATTCTTTGAGAGGTCCGGTGAGGTTCTTCAATGGAGTTCAAGGACAGGAAGACGAAAGAGAAAGAAAACGAAGGGGAGGAAAATAAATAAATAAATAAATAAAACTAAAATAAGGGGTCGTGGAGGGGTATAATTGTCCTATTTTGTATAGTTCAGGAGCAGTTTTTGATCCATTAAAGAAAAGAAGGTGGGGGTATGCTAGGTGAATTTTAAAAAAGAGAAAATATTTCTCGAAATAAAAATATTCAAAAATTACGTCCGTTAGTGAAGAGGGTATAAATGACCCCTTTAGGTCTCGCAGGGTAAACCTGTCCTATTTGTCGAAGGACATTTTTGAATTTTTTTTCGTTCAAAATATAAAAGTATCATTATAATCATTGCAAGGTCACCGCACAAGATATCGTATCAGTCCCGTCTTGTCCTTATTCGTGGGAAGTACGATAATATGAGGATAGTATCCTATAAAAGCAGTATCTCCCTTCTTAGCTTGATGGTAGAATTTCCTTTTCCTGTATTTTGATGGATGATGATCCGTGTCTAAACATGAGGATACTATTTGAAGGGGTTGTCCACCTTTACCCTAAGCAAAACAGTAACGTGCAATTTTAAAAAAAAGTAATATTAATATTTATTTATAAATAAAATATGGAGTAAAAATCCGAATTGTGAAAAAAAAAATATATTGCAAAAGGGCAAAAAGGTATATACTGTTGTTGCATTATTTGCAAAACTGAACGAAATTTATCGGAGTTGTAAGTTCAAAATCCATTTTTAACCTATACAGTACCATCCAAAAAATTTATATTTTTTCATTCATATACCATAATTCAAACTTGTTTATCAAAGTTCTTTAAAGTTATTTATCCGCTATAATTATATATTATTTACAACTCATACATTCCTTTTAAAAAGGCTCCCAAATCATAATTAGTGACTTCAATAATGAAATTTAATTACGCCATTTGTCTTTTTTTTCCCTCTCCTCTCCCTTTTCCCTTCTCCCTCTTCTTCCGTCGCCTTCCTCTTCTTTTAGTTTGCTGCCAATTTAACCACATATTGCTGCCATCTATTCGTATTTCGTGGAGTATCCTCCATATCATGAAAAAAATTCAGCGATTCAAAATTGGGATGACCGAAAATTAATCTCAATATTTTGGTCATTGTATCTAGGAACATGAGATTTATTCACGTACAGAGATTGGGTAACGAAATTTATTTGCAACTTTCATACAAATATTGATACAAAAATAATACAACTAAAACATCAAAGGAATACAACTTAAAATAACTATTGTAAACTATAATATAACTTTAGTACAATTTTGATACATGTATACAACTTTCATATAATCATACAAAAAAATATAACTACAACTGAATACAACTTTCATACAACTATAGTATATCTTTAATATAAATTTGGTTCATAAATACAACTTTATGTAAAAGAGAGTATTTATAACATAAATACAAATTTAATATAATGATTCATAAAATATACAATTTATTTGCAACTTTCTGTCACGATTCAAAATCTGCCTAGTCGTGATGGCACCTAACCCAACCCGTCATGTAAGCCAATTAACAACTACCCAATTTAATGAGATTTATTAAGAAAAGAAATGATAATACACCGCTTTTATGCAAAAAAAAATTCAAGGACTGGTAGTACAAATCATGAGTTTCTAAGATTAGAATTTACAAAGCTGGTATAAAATAAATACATCATATGTTCGAAATGTACATAAACAGATTTTTATAAATCTAAGGATACCATGAACAAAAGGTAGCTACAATCGGATGCAGGTACATCTTCAAATCCAGCTCCGTCGATCACAACAACATCAACATCCAATATCTGCACGCAAGGTGCAGAAGTGTAGTATGAATACAACCAATCACATGTACTCAATAAATAACAAACTTAACCTTAGGTTGAAAGTAGGACGAGCTGGAACACAAGTCGGGGTCCAACACCAATAGCCAACAACAGTTCATAACAACATAATGAAAGTAATAAAAGAAGTAGCTTAGAAATAAAATGCTCAGCTCGTTCATAGTTTCAGAAAAATAGGCCTGCTTTTCAAGTATATCAGTAAAAACCCAAATCTTTTACCGAAATCACCAAATATGAGTACGTTTGTAAAACTGTGATTTTCCCAAAATCTTTCAACAAGTAAATACTTCATTTTTAAATGGCATGAGGAAAATACGTCTTTATGCCTACATGTCAATGAGTATGTGAAGTCATGAATGACGCAATGTCGTACATCATGAGGAAAATGCAACTCTATGCCTGTATGTCAAGTGTGTATGTCAAATGCGATGCAACTCAGTGATAAAATCATATGCATACTATCAGAGTATCTATTCACTAAGTCCTCCCAGTCACTCAGTCCTCACAGTCACTCAATCCTCCCAATCGCTCGGCACTCGCACTCAGTAGGTACCTGCGCTCACTGGGGGTGTGTACAGACTCCGAAAGGGCTCCTTCAGCCCAAGCGCTATAACAAGCCAATCATGGCATAAATCAATAAAAATATGCTGCGGCATGCAGCCTAATCCCAACAATATCCTCACCATCAGGCCCCCGACCTCACTCAGTCATCAATCTCTCCAGTCTCTTGGGCCCACAATGCCATGAAAAATCAGCCCGGCATGATGATGTGATGTATCAATGAACGGTAGTAGAGACTGAGGTATGATATGCAAATGAATGTGTATGACTGAATATGCAATTGCAATGTTTGAAAATAACTAAACAGCAGAAATGACCTCAGTGGGTCCCAACAGGATAAGCATATAGCCTAGACATGGTTTCTAGCATGAATCATAGCTCAAAACCTCTATTACGTAGAGATTTCATGGTTCCAGATAAGATCAGGTAACTACATAGTATCATAGAAATAATGGAGTCACATTTCACACGGTGCACGCCCACATGTAGCATGTGCGTCACCTCAACACTAAACACATAACACGTATAATCAGGGTTCATACCCTCAGCTCCAAGTTTAGAAGTGTTAGTTACCTCGGACAAGTCAAATCCAATACCGAGTAAGCCAAGCAATGCTCCAAAAATGCCATCCCGCGCTTATCGACCTCCGAACGGCTCGAAACTAGCCAAAGCAACTCAAGTACATCAATTAATGCCAAAGAAAACAAACATAATCAATAAAGGTCGAATCTTTAATCAAAGCCCAAAATCAACCCAAAATTCCAACCCGGGCCTGCGCCTCGGAACTCAACAAAACTTATAAAATCCGATAACCCATTCAATTATGAGTCCAACCATACTAGTTTCACTCAAATTCGACTCTGAATCGATGTTCAAAACTCAAAAACTCACTCTATAACACTTTAGGCTAAAACCCCCAATTCCTCTTTTGGAACCCTCAATCAAATGCCGAAAATGAAGATAGATTCATGATATAAAATAAAAAATGAGTAGAGAACACGTATCCCAGTCCACATGGTAAAAATTACTTCAAGAATCGCCTCTATCCGAGCTCCATAGCTCCAAAAATACAAAAATGGTCGAAACCCCCGAAATAGAATACTTTATAATAGCTGGGCGAATTAATGAACCACGATCGCGGAAATACCATCGTGATCGCGAAGAAGAAAATTCCACTGCCCAAAAAATACCTTATGTGATCGCAAACAAAGCTCCGCTAACGCGAAGAACAGACCACACTGCCTCCCAACAATAAACTATGCAATCGCAAATGTACCCATGCGAACGCGAAGCACACAGGCGACCAAGCGTCACGAACGCGTCCAATATTACCGAACGCATTGAAGAAGTTTCCAACTCCCACTCTCAGCTCAGCCCTACGTGAACGTGGCATCCACTATGCGAACGCGTACAGTCTTCAAATCCCAGCTACGCAGTCGCGTTTGACCAATCACGAACGTGAATAAGAAACAACCTAGCTCCATATTTCCCTCTATGCGATCGCATCTACTAATCCATGATCTCGAAGAGCAATCCATGCACCAGAAACCAAAACTCACCAGCAAGGCTAAAATGGAGGAAAATGATCTGAAACACGTCCGCAACTCACCCGAGCCATTCGGAACCCGTTCCGAATATACCAACAAGCCCATAATATAACATAGACCTACTCGAGGCCTCAAATCTCACATAACAACATCGAAATGACGAATCGCACCCAAATTCGAACTTGGATGAACTTTGAACTTTGAACTTCCAAAACTCGCGCCGAAACATATCAAATCAACCCAAAATGAACCCAAAATTTTCACACAAGTCCCAAATGATATAATGAAGCTATTTCAATTCCTGGAACCACAATCCGAATCCGATATCATCAAAGTCAACTTTCGGTCTAACCTATGAACTTTTCAAACCTTCAAATTTCCAATTTTCGCCAATTTGTGCCGAAACCTTCTAGAAATATTTAAATGCAAATCCGGGCATACGCCCAGGTCCAAAATTACCATCCGGACCTAACGAAACCATCAAAATTCCGTTCCGGGGTCAAATTTACAGAAGTCAAACTTGAGCAACTCTTCCAACTTAAAGCTTTAACAAGAAAATTTATTCTTCCAGATCGATTCCGAATAACCTGAAAACCAAAACCGACAATTCACACAAGTCATAATACATCATACGATGCTGCTTAAGACTTCAAATAGCTGAACGAAATGCAAATGCTCAAAACGATCGGTCGGATCGTTACACTTTCATTTGATATTCATAAAAAATACAACTACAACAGAATGCAATTAAATAGAGTTTTCATACAAATTTCATATAACTATAATACAATTTTAATATATTTTCTTCCTCTTCGAATTTTAATATGAAAATTTATCCAAAATCAACATTAACCTTCACCGAAAACTTTCGAAACTAAGATATAAACTCCAAAGGATATTCCGATCGTTTGCAAGAATACTCAATACAAATAAATAATAATTTTAAAATTCGAATCCAAAATCAATGCTTCAAAACTTTTTATGACTATCAATGTATGAGGAGGCAGCAGACAAGGACTGGTTCGCTGGTGATCGACGACGACATTAAATCCATTATTGAATTCTCCGAAGAAGAAAATAAAAAGGAGATGAGAAAATAGAAGAGAAGCATAAAAGATCTAAAGAAGAAAGAACAGTGCAGAAGAATGAAGAGAGAGAGAGAGAGAGAGAAAGACGAAGAGGGGAGGGAGATCAATGAAGGAAATTTTACATGTTATAGCTAAATAATATACCCCATTTTTTATAAAACAAAAAACACTTAAAAAAATATTACTTATAGTAATTTTTTTATATTTTATAACAAAGTACAAATATATACCACTGATCCCTCAACCCCTTCTTTTCTCCCTCAATTCTCTCTCCATTTCCCCTCTCTCTTTGGCAAGATCGGTGTCTTCTCCGACGACTCACCCCCATGGCCAGATTTGCTCAGATTTTTGGCGATTCTACTTCAGATTTCCTTCTTCTCTAGCGGCTCTGCTTTAGATTTCCAAAAGCTCAATTCGTAGCCACGGCCAGATCTGTTCTCCTACTCCCTTTTCACGTTCACCATCGGGAGTCTGCCATCTCCGTTGCGCCTCCGACTCTTACCTCGACGGAGAGAATAAATCTAAAACTTTCCAGTACGGATGAATTCACATCTAGCTCTGGTAACTCGGTGAAGAGAATAGATCTGAAACTTTTCGATATAGATCCATTGCTATTGAGCACAAATACAAATACAATGATACAAATATTCTTCTTTGCTATTGAGTCACGTACAATGATACAAATACATTATATTATGTACAAATACACTCAAATACATTTGTATTCTGCACAAATACATTTATTTTTCCTGTAGTTATGTATTCCGAAGGTTGAATATAGATGAATTGAATACAGTGTATACAACCGAATTAAATAAAGAGCGGTATACACCTTATTTCTTGGATTTTTGTTGTTTAAATACAACTGAATTCAATATAGTGAAATTGAATACAATGTAAAATATATAAGAATGAATATATCCAAATAAATACAATGTATACAATCGAATTGATACACGCTGACTTATTGCGTTTTCCGTTATATTAAATAGTTATAATCCCTATTTTTAGGCGAATTACCTCACTGTATTTATAAATATAGTAGCACGAATACATGGAATACAAAATTAAAAAGTTGTAATCCCTATTTTTAGGCGGATTACCACAAAGTATTTATAAATAAAGTCGCACGAATACATAGAATACATCACAATAGCAACAAAATTGTAGCTACAATGAGTAAATATGGATAGTGTAGCTATAACACGTTAATAGACACTTAACTTTAGTAGTTTCTGAAAATTTCTCATTGATGAATGTGTGGGATTCGGTTATCAAATTAAAAGACTACAATCAAGATATAATCAATAATACTTGTGACGACCCGGTAAATCGTCTCGTGGGTTACTGCTCTGTCTTCCCCAATATCTGTATCATTATGCCTTGTTATCAGTGTTTTAGGTAATTTAATTGAGTAAGTTGCATTCGGAGTGAAATCGGTAAGAAATGAGACACTTAGTCTCTTTCAAGGAGGCTTAAGTTGTAAAAGTTAACTGTATGTTGACTTATGAGTTAGAAGACTCGGATGTGAATTCCGATGATTCGGTTAGTTTCGGGAGAGGATTTATGACTTAGAAGAGTGATCAGAATTAGTTTTGGAGGTTCCGTGTAGAATTAGGTTTGAATTGGTGAAGTTAGAATTTTGGTGATTTCCGGTTGATAGGCGAGATTTTGATCCGAGGGTCGGAATGGAATTTCGAAAGTTGTTGTAGCTTCGATATGTGATTTATGACTTGTGTGCAAAATTTCAGGTCATTCGGACATGGTTTGGTCGGGTTTAGATCAAAAGAGCGATTTAGAAGATTTTGAGATCCTTAGGCTTGAATCCGATGCGAATTTGATGTTATGATGTTGATTTGAATGTTCCGAAGGTTGGAACAAGTTTGAATAATATTATGGGACATGTTGGCATATTTGGTTGAAGTCCCGAGGGACTCGAACGGATTTTGGATGGTTGATGGAGCTTGACTTTGGCATTTCAAGAGTGGGTCGATGTCGTATCTTCAAGAATAAGTGATATCATATTATGCAAATGAACTCCAAATTCAGTTTATATTGAAGAATTAGATCCGTATCGAAATTTCAGAGCCACAACAAAAAGAATCGTCCATTTCGGACATCGTATGAGAAAGTTATGCCTATTTTTGTATCGAGGAAAACCGCATTTTGGCCGCATTTTGACACAAAATGTCGCAAACTGAGACAGAACTTGGGGCGAGATCTGCGACCAAAAATGCGAACCGCAAAGGTGAAATGCGGACCGCATTTTTGGCATAGGGGATCGCATTTTCGACCTGACAGGGGTGTTTTAACCCGATTTTTGATACCTTTAAGTAGAACCCAATGCCCATCTTGTTCTATAAGACCCATTTTCGTTACCCACGAAGAGGAATACCTCCAAACACCATAGAATCACCATAAATCAACCTCAAAATTATATCCAAAGGAGATTTTCATGGACAAATTCTTAGAGGAAGAGTTTTTGTCATCTTAAACATACTTGGGGCCATAGAACTCGGATTGAAACAAGTTTTGAAGCAATTCTTGGAGGGTTTCCAAGAGAAACATCGGGGTAAGTATTCCTAACAAAATTTTGGAGGAATTACCTCTGTTTATCACTATTTCTAGCAATTAATTGGTGATTTAAGTTGGGAAAATTGTGAAAAATCCTAAGGCTTAGGTGTGAGGGTTAGAGGTCGATCCGGTGTCGGAATTCGACAAATTTTATATGGTTGAACTCGTGAGAAGATAAGGAACCCGTTGAAGTGATAATTTCTGAATTTTGAGAAGTGGGCTCGGGGTTCGGGTTTTGCTAATTTCGGGTTTTCCTAGAAATTTTGATTATTTTCGCTTGGGCTTTGTCCCCATAGCATAATGTGACGTAATTATTCTGAATTTGAATAGATTCGACGCACGTGGAGGCCAATTCAAAGGGCAAAGGCTTCGCGGGCTAAGGATTTAGCCGGTTTGAGGTGAGTAATGATTGTAAATGATGCTCTGAGGGTTTGAAACCCCGGATTGCACATCATAGTGCTATATTGAAGTAAGGCACATGCTCGATGATGAGCGTAGGGTCGTTTACTACTGGGGATTGTGACTTGGTCCGTCCCGATTGATGATTTTTACTACCTATTTGATTG
>MCJB01005858.1:59434-115635 GCA_002018475.1 Nicotiana obtusifolia | reverse complement strand
GGGTATTTGTTAATGATTTGAATCATTATTTGAACTCAGTTTCGAAAACCAAATGATGTTTTCAAATGATTTTGAAATGGATTGGGTGGCACGCCGCCACGAGATATGATATAGCGCTTGGGCCATAAGAAGCCCCTCCCGGAGTCTGAACCACCCACAGTGAGCGCAGGGTACCCATTATGATAATTGCAGTTGGTAACAATGACAACTGTAGGTTACAGTTGGTAACAATGACAACTGATAACCGGGGATGGGTAGATGATACAATTGGTAACAATGACAACTGTAGGTTATGGTTGGTAACAATGACAACCGGTAACCAGAGATAATACAGTTGGTAACAATGACAACTGTAGGTTACAGTTGGTAACAATGACAACTGGTAACCGGAGTTTGGAAGATTTTACTATTTTAAATAATATTGCCCGAGGGGCGTGTTTTTAGATGACTCTGAGCCCGAGGGGCAGTTTTAAAGTGCTTTCTTTTGCTTCACGCTATTTACTTGAAGGATGCACATGTTTTACCTGTTGAAAAGAGTTTCTACTTGAATTTACACTGATTTACTATTTCACTGATGTTTCATTACTTCATTATGGATTGCCTTGTGCATTATGTGTTTTTTTACTTTCAGTCATTATTTATGTGTATTACTCACTGAGTTGGAAGTACTCACATAACTCCCTGCACCATGTGTGCAGATTCAGGCGTTAACGGTTCCGCTCCGAGGCATTGACTACTACTGCCAGGGCGGTGATTCGGAGGTTACGAGGTAGCTGTTGGCGTCCGCAACCCCGTATCTCTTTTATTTTGTTGTTTCCACTTTCTTCAAACAATTGTGCCAAAGACATTATAATAGTTATTTTGTTATTAGGATTTCATTAGTGGCTCATGACTTTGTGACACCCCGATCTGAGGGTTGTAGTCGGGATGGTTTACTATATTTTTTCGCAATTTACTGTTATTAAACCGTACCTATATTATTTTCGTATTATTTAACTGTTAAAAATGAAGTTAGTTTGGATTGGCTGGCCTTGTCTTCATGAGAGGCGCCATCACGATCGGGTTGGGATTTTGGGTCGTGACAATACTAATTTGTATAGAATTAGTAAATTGTATATCAACTTGTCAAAATCTCAACAGTGAGGGTAAATAAGTTTTAAAACTAGTATAGCTAAGTGAAAATATCCAGAAAAAAGTTATATATGTATTTAATTTTAAAACGATCCAATTGCTAATATTACACATCAAGTTTAGCTTAACATTTAAAAATAACATACTTTTTAGTTGATCCATTAGTCAAAACTTTTATGCCTTAGTGATTCAATTGAATATGTAAATCAAGTTTACTCAAGGTTTGATACGAGGAAACAAATATGAGATATTTTCAGAAACCACTATTATTTAGTGGCTATTAACATCCTATAACTACCATGTACTTAGTTACTTCTTATAGCTACCTTTTCAGTTGTTATGGTAATGTATTCGATGTATTCACGCTACTATATTCATGAATACAGTAGCAGAACTCGGCTAAAAAATAGGGCAGTCCAGCTGTACGGCGCAATATTCACATGTAATTGCACCATGTATTCATGAATACAGTGACGACAATCAACGTAAAAATAGGTCTCTCCAGCTATTTAAAAACGGAAAGTGGACCAATTAACGTGATACACTCATAATATAACTCAACAAACACCATTATAACATGCAACATTATAATCCAATTAATGAGATGATTGTTCAGACGACAAACACCAAAAAACAGAGCCATCTTCAGAGTTTCACTCCTTTTTTTCCTGGTATCGTTCGAGATTTTTTTTCCACTGATATTGTTCGAGGTTCTTCTAGGAAGTGATCGAGTATCTACAGAAATAGTTTGAACTTCATTTTTCTAGATAGTAAGTTTAACCGTGCTAATTCGTCATTCTGGCAAGTGGAACATTAAAAATTGTTATGTCGATTATTCGATTGATGGGATACTGATAAAGGAGTATGCGTCGTACAATGATTTGGTTGCTTCAATTTTGAAGCAACTTGGCATAGATTTGAGCTCAAAGTCAATTAAAATTGAATATAAAGCAGAAGGAAATTGCACGCCTATGGAAATATAGAACGACATGGGTTACATGATGTATGTAGAGTTGAAAAAGGAGAACAGAGAATTCGGGATGTATCCATTGTGTATAACTACAATGGATAAAGAAATTGTACCTAGAGTCAGTTTAATTCAAAGTGACGTAATGCAACTTGACGAAACCGATGGGATGAGTAAATTTGATACAGTTGATACACTTACACTTGAGTCTTTAAACTTAGGTGAATCAATTGAGATTTTTGAACCGGAAAGGGGTTTGATTATTTCAAAAACTAATCAAAAAGAGGTGATGGCTGGACAAATATATAAAAATAAGGCCACATTGAAGGCGGTGATGGAGCAATATACAATTGCTGAAAGGTTTCAATTCCGGGTTGATAGGGCAAATGCTATCAGGTTTGAATATTATTACTTACAACCTCTTCACCAATATGTTGTATTCAACTATATGTATATGTATTCGTAATAGTTTTATAGTGTATTCATGGCAGCATATTATAAATAAAGTAAGTATAATGTTGTATTCATAATATATGCTCTCCTTTATGCTATGTTTATCAGATTATCAGATAAACATAAAGTACCAAATTCAGAGTAAATGTATACACCTGTATTCTGTAAATATAGCCACATGTATTCTATAAATGTATTCACTAATATAACGCTATATTCACATGTATATAAGTGTATTCTGAATTATGTATGTTGTTGTATCTATGTTTTTGTATCAGTGTTTTTAATTGAATATTCTGAAACAGTTATAGGAGAATTCAACTATTTATATTAATTGCATAATACATTGTTTTGTGCAATGTATTCAACAATTTTTTATAGTATATTTATATATCATACAGTGTATTTCATTGTATGTTTCTATTTTCAAAACTTTGTTGACAAATGAAAATGTTGTGTGTCTGTAGCCGAATCAACTGTAGGATCTGTATATGTTTATACATACATAACCAATCGTATTTATAACACAAATGTATTTGCAGCTATACATTGTTATGTATTTCTGAGGATTGTGAATGGAAATTAAGGCTTCTAGTACTAACAAATCACAAATGTTCAAAGTGAGGGAGTTCAACGATAAGCATACATGTCCGTTGAAGGATAAGGTGTATGACCAACGTCAAGCAACATGTAGGTTGATTAGGGGAATCCTTAGGTCCAAGTTTACTAATCATAAAAGAAAATACACGCCAAAGGATATAATTGATAATGTGAAATCGGACTTTGGTATAGATGTTAGTTACATGTTGGCGATTACCAGGATATTTATATACACTGGATATGACATATCTGGTTCACATATTAGAATGGAAAAATCACCTAAAATTGAGTTTACGTATTTTTATATATCGTTGTATGCTTTTATAAAGGGGTACGATTACTGTAGATCCATTGAATGGAAGCCACCTAAAATCAGCATACACAGGGACATTCATCTCGGCTAGCACATTGGATGGTGCAGGTTAGCCAATTAAAAAATATACATATAATATTGATTAACATAAAATATGCTATTTTGACGTTTTAATATAGCTTGAATGATATTTTTTTTATCTGTATGCAGTTGTATTTATAGGACATATATTGCCACTAGCATATGGTGTTGTTGATTCAGAGAATTATGCTGCTTGGGGCTGGTTCTTTGAGCAATTTAAGGTGGCTTATGGCGAGCGGGAAAATATGTGCATCGTTTCAGATAGGAATGAGAGCATAATCAAATCTGTATTGAGAGTGTATCCTACGGTACCCCATTTTGCTTGTGTATTGCATCTATGGAACAACGTATATAAAAAATTCAAAAAGAGTCATGCAAAGTTGAGCGAGGTATACTTTTTCAATGGCAAAAGCTGTAATGACACGGCCGGTCGTTTTGAGAGTATTAGCCCCGAACCCTTAATTATTGCTCTCTCTATTTCATGTTGTGGTTATGTAACTTGCCGGGAGGAGTTGTTTTTGGTTTCGGAGAAATGGGACACACAGTCCCTAAAATAGAAGGTTAAGTCGTAGGAATTGACCGTAGTTTAATTTGTATGAAGATGACTCTGGAATGGAGTTTTGACGGTTTCTATAGCTCCATAGGGTGATCTTGGTCTTATAAGCGTGTTCTGATGTTGAATTGGAGGTCCGTAGGTCATTTTAGCAGCCATTGGCGAAAATTGAAAAATTGGATATTTTTGAGAAGTTTGACCGGAAGTGGACTTTTTGATATCGGGGTCGGATTCCGAATCCGAAAGTTGGAGTAGGTCCGTAATGTCAAATATGACTTGTGTGCAAAATTTGAGGTTAATCGGACTTGATTTGATTGGTTTCGGTGTCAGATGTAGAAGTTTGAAGTTTTAAAGTTCATTAGGCTTGAATCGATGCGCATTTCATATTTTTAGCATTGTTTGATGTGATTTAAAGGCTCGACTAAGTTTGTAAGACGTATTAGGACTTGTTGGTATTTTTGGTTGAGGTCTCAGGGGCCTCGGGTGTGATTCGGATCATTATCGGATCATTTTTGGACTTAGAGGAATAACTCATGCTGGGCTGTTTCTGGGATCATCGCACCTGCAGTGGGATCGGCCGCAGGTGCGGACTCGCATAAGCGAGCTTCGAGTCGCAGATGCGGAGCTGGCCTTGCCCGGAAGTGGTCGCAGAAGCAGAACATATTTCGAAGAAGCGCTTGGGGTTGCAGGTGCGATCCTTGCACCACAGAAGCGGATTCGCAAACGGTCCTTTGATCACAGAAACGGAAGTTTAGGACTTAAGTGTTTTCCGCACCTGCGATGATTTTTCTGCAGGTGCGGCATCGCAGAAGAGATTCTTGGGCCGCAGATGCAGTTTGACTGGGCAGAAGAAGGGGGAAAATGAGGGTTTGATCTCATTTTCATTTTGGGACTTAGAGAGCTCGAATTGAGGCGAAAATTTGAGAAATTTTCAGAAGAAACATTTGGGTAAGGATTTTACGCTCATTTTTTTATTTATTAATATCTACTAATCTATCATTAATTTCTTTATTTAATTAAGAATTTGGATTGAGAAATTGGGGGAAAAGATGGAAGATCCTTAGGCCGAGTTTTGAGATTTAATCGAGGTCTTGGTGTCGGATTTTGGTAATTTTGATATGGGTAAACTCGATATCGAATGGGTGTTCGTATTTTGTGATTTTTACCCAATTCCGAGACGTGGGCCGAGGTCGACTTTTTGGGGCGATTTTTTGATTCTTTGCTAAAGTCGTAGATTTATGATTTAAATTAGTTTCTTGTAGTTGTATTCATGCTATGTAATTATTTTTGGCTAGATTTGGGCCATTCGGAGTCGAAAAAGAGAGATAAAGGCATTCTTATCAATTGATTGAGCGAGATTTGACGTAAGTGACTTGTCTAACCTTGTTGGGGGAAATCCCCTTAGGATTGGTATTTGTCACGACCCCAAATCTCCCACCTTTGGGAGTCGTGATGGCGCCTACTAATGAAAGCTAGGCCAGCCAATAATTAACTTCATTAATGCATTTAACACATCATTCATAATGTTTCAACAAAATTTAATAACAAAAATGTGGAAAATACTTAAATAGCCCCTTGTTTATACAATCCTCCCAAGAACTGGTATCACAGTTTTCACAGACTGTCTAAGAGTACTACATACAATAGTCTTGAAAGAAATAACAAAAAAATACTGTTTCCGAACTACATGGAGCAACAGTCAAAAGGATAGACAGGGGACGCCAAGATCTGCGAACGTCTGCAGTACTACCTTGGGTCGCCTGGAAGATCACGCAAAAGCTGGAAGTCCCTTACTGTCCGACACCTGCGGCGCCGGTATCTGCACAAAAAGTACAGAGTGTAGTATCAGCATAACCGACCCCATGTGCTGGTAAGTGCCTGGCCTAACCTCGGCGAGGTAGTGACGAGGCTAGACCGGACTCCAGATAATCCTGTCTGACAAAACATATATATATACAACTACGACAAATAATGAAAATAAATGCATTAACAGAACAACAGAGAAAAGATAAATATATATATAGCAATATCAATTTGACGAAATCAACCAGATCAACAACTTTCAAGGAGGAACATTGCCATTTGGCATTCAACACAACAATATGTTATACAATCCATTCTGACAAGCGTGGCACCAGCGACGGTCTCTCCACGTGTCCAATATCTCGTGGCAGGCGTGCCACCCGCTCCCCCATATACAGACGTGGCACCAGCAATGGTCTCTCCACGTATACAATATCTCGTGGCGGCGTGCCACCCGCTCCCCCATATACAACATTTCATCACAGACGTGGCACCAGCTACGGTCTCTCCACGTATACACTATCTCGCGACACGCGTGGCACCAGCTACGGTTTCTCCACCTATGCGTGTCACAGCAACCACAAACAATTTCCAACCAATGGAATAATGCATCACATCAACCATGTTCGACTCATGTTTCACTAAGTCATTATTAACAATTTACCACTACTTATGTGTATCGATTAACCTTCCCCCAACCCGTCTATATTTCCATTAAACCTAGACACATTACTATTGTTACGACACCGGACTCTTTTAGACTCTTATGGACTCCTAGGACACTACCCAATGACTTAGACACGGAACCTTTAGTTATCTTTTAGCAGTTACTTAGTCAATTAGTTCCTTTACCAATCTAAATTATAATGAAAGAGGTGTTCATATCCCTACCCATAATCAATAGGAGCATTCACAATGTTCAATTCATGTACTAGGCGTATCATCCGCCCTCATTTCATCATATCCTGTGGCAGGCGTGCCACCCGCCCCTCACTTATATCACAATATTACCACGGATATCATCCGGCAATGAGGAACATAATTATCTTTGCATCTTGACAATATCATAAATATCTCTCAACAATCATAGTATTAATATGCAACAAGTATCAATATGCGACCCACGGTCATGTTTGACACCAAATTATAGGTACCCGTCACCATACCTATACAATGTTCTCAACGAGAAACAATTTAGCACGTAGCACATAGTTCTTAGTTCCTCAAGCTAAGGCTAGAACGGACACTTACCTTGCTTGGCAACGGAATTCAAGGTTTCGACAAACCTTAGCCTTGACACCTTGCGTCCAAAGGCTCCAAATCTATGCACAAACAATTCATTATGTTCAATACCCACAATGGAAACCAATTCCCATTGAAATTTACAAGTTTTATGGGTAAATTCCCGAAATTAGACTCAAAATCAATAGTGGGACCCATTTCTTGAAATCATTCGAAATTCATAAAATGTAATTGCCCATTACAATACGAGTCCATGCATATCAAATTCATCAAATTCCGACACCGGATTGACCTTAATCCCCAAATTTCATATTTTCAGAAATTGAGAAGAACCCCAGGTTCTTCTCTTTCAAAAATTCGTGAATTTACAATGGGATTAAGCATGGAAATCATAATCTAAGAGGGATTTAGGGTATAGAATACTTACCCGATGTTTCTCTTGAGACTCCCTCTCTATTAATTCCAAACTTCACTTTAATCTTCTTCTTAAAAATCCCAATGCTTCTAAGGTGTTGCAACCCCTTTCTTTGCAAGATTAATCAGGTAATCTTCTTTGCATGTGTGTTTTGGGGTTGACTTATAATCGTTCTTTGTGTTTGAAGAACCTTTCTTTTCGTGGGTATTGAGTTATGTGTTTCAGACGTGTAAAATGGACCCTAGGTCCTATTTATAGAAGGTCAAAAAGTCGGGCAAAAGTACTCAATCAGGCCAATTTCGCGACCCCAGTGTGCATTTCGCGGTTCGCATTTCACATATGCGGACCGCTTTTCCATCGCGAATCGAGCAAAAAGGATGCCCAACGTTCTGCCTCTGTTCGCGACGCCTAGGTGTGATTCGCGATTCGCTTTTCAAGTTCACGAATCGCGAACTCACCGCGAAATAGCCCCTCATGTCAAATTCGCGATTCGCTTTTCAAGTTCGCGAATCGCGAACTCAACGCGAAATGACCCCTCCAGTTCTGTTCCACTTCGCGACTGCTCTTGTCATTTTCGCGGTTCGCTTTTTGATTATGCGAACCGCTTTTTGGTCGCGATTCTCACCTGAAGCTTCTGCTTCACTTCGCGATGGGTTGAGGGGTTTCGCGATTCGCTTATCCAAAAAGCGAATCGCTTTTTGGCCGCGAAACTCATCTGCCAACTGATCTATTTTTCTTCTTTTACAAAATTAAGCCTAACTTTTTCATACGGAGTACGATTTGGACGATTCTTTTTGCTATGGCTCCGAAATTTCGATACGGAGCTAATTCCTCAAACAAAATTGAGTTTGGAGATCGTTCACTAATTTTAATATTAGTTACACCAGAAAGTATGAAGTTAGCGCTTTATAAAGCGACGAATTAAGTCCCGTCGACTATTCAAAATTCATCCGAGACCCCCGGGACTTTATCTGAACATGAACACATGTTCTATAATCTCATTTAAACTTGTTCCAATCATTGGAACACAAAGATAAACATCAAATTTTCAGGTTTGCATTAGATTCAAACCTACGGACTCCAGGGATTCTTAAATCGATCCTTTGATCCGAATCTGACCAAACCATGTCCGAATGGTCTGAAAATTTGCACACAAGTCCTAAATTGCAATACGAAGCTACAGCAACTTCCGGAATTCCATTCCGACTTCCGGATCAAAATTCCATCTATCAACCGGAAATTCGAACTTCATCAATTCAAGCCTAGTTTTGTTCGGGGTCTCCAAAACTTATTCCGGTCACTTGACTAAGTCATAAATCCTACCCCAAAGCTAACCGAGTCGTCGGAATTCAAATCCGAACCTTCTAACTCATAAGTCAGTCTACGACCGACTTTTATGACTTAAGCTTCTTAAAAAGAGACCATGTGTCTCATTTCCTATCGATCTACTTCGAGTACAACTTACTCGACTTAATCTCTCATAGTATAATTAAGGACATAATACGGGGTATAAAAGTGAGTCATCACATTCTCCCCCTCTTAAATAAACGTTCGTCCTCGAACGAGTCGAGAAGCATACCTGAAATTTCAAAGAGGTGTGGATATCTGCTCCGCATCTCATGCTCAGTTTCCCAAGTAGCTTCTTCCACAGACCGACTTCTCCATTGAACTTTCACTGAAGCTATCTCTTTGGATCTCAACTTCCGAACCTGACGATCCAAAATTGCCACCGGCTCCACCTCATAGGTCAAGCCATCATCCAAATGAATTGCATTGAAATCCACAATGTGAGATGGGTCCCCAACATATTTTCTAAGCATGGAAACATGAAATACCGGATGTACACTCGACAGATTGGGTGGCAAAGCAAGCTCATATGCCACCTCCCCCACTCGTCGAAGTACTTCAAACGGTCCAATAAACCGAGGACTCAATTTACCTTTCTTTCCGAACCTCATAACACCTTTCATAGGTGAGACTTTCAGCATAACCTTCTCACCAACCATATAAGACACATCCCGAACCTTTCTGTCGGCATAACTCTTTTGCCTCGATTGTAATGTACGAAGCCTCTCCTGAATTATCTTTACCTTTTCTATAGCATCCTGAACCAGGTCANAAACTTCACTTTAATCTTCCTCTTAAAATCCCAATGCTTCTAAGGTGTTGCAACCCCTTTCTTTGCAAGATTAATCAGGTAATATTCTTTGCATGTGTGTTTTGGGGTTGACTTATAATCGTTCTTTGTGTTTGAAGAACCTTTCTTTTCGTGGGTATTGAGCCGTGTGTTTCAGATGTGTAAAATGGACCCTAGGTCCTATTTATAGAAGGTCAAAAAGTCGGGCAAAAGTACTCAATCAGGCCAATTTCGCGACCCCAGTGTGCATTTTGCGGTTCGCATTTCACATATGCGGACCGCTTTTCCATCGCGAATCGAGCAAAAAGGATGCCCAACGTTCTGCCTCTGTTCGCGAACTCACCGCGAAGTAGCCCCTCATGTTCTGCCCGTGTTCGCGACCCCTCATGTCAAATTCGCGATTCGCTTTTCAAGTTCGCGAATCGCGAACTCAACGCGAAATGACCCCTCCAGTTCTGTTCCACTTCGCGACTGCTCTTGTCATTTTCGCGGTTCGCTTTTTGATTATGCGAACCGCTTTTTGGTCACGATTCTCACCTAAAGCTTCTGCTTCACTTCGCATGGGTTGAGGGGTTTCGCGATTAGCTTATCCAAAAAGCGAATCGCTTTTTGGCCGCGAAACTCATCTGCCAACTGATCTATTTTTCTTCTTTTACAAAATTAAGCCTAACTTTTTCATACGGAGTTCGATTTAGACGATTCTTTTTGCTATGGCTCCGTAATTTCAATACGGAGCTAATGCCTTAAACACAATTGAGTTTGGATCTCGTTCACTAATTTTAATATTAGTTACACCAGAAAGTATGAAGTTAGCGCTTTATAAAGCGACGAATTAAGTCCCGTCGACTATTCAAAATTCATCCGAGACCCCCGGGACTTTATCTGAACATGAACACATGTTCTATTATCTCATTTAAACTTGTTCCAATCATTGGAACACAAAGATAAATATCAAATTATCAGGTTTGCATTAGATTCAAACCTACGGACTCCAGGGATTCTTAAATCGATCTTTTGATCCGAATCTGACCAAACCATGTCCGAATGGTCTGAAAATTTGCACGCAAGTCCTAAATTGCAATACGAAGCTACAGCAACTTCCGGAATTCCATTCCGACTTCCGGATCAAAATTTCATCTATCAACCGGAAATTCGAACTTCATCAATTCAGGCCTAGTTTTGTTCGGGGTCTCCAAAACTTATTTCGGTCACTCGACTAAGTCATAAATTCCTACCCCGAAGCTAACCGAGTCGTCGGAATTCAAATCCGAACCTTCTAACTCATAAGTCAGTCTACGACCGACTTTTATGACGTAAGCTTCTTAAAAAGAGACCATGTGTCTCATTTCCTATCGATTTACTTCGAGTACAAGTTACTCGACTTAATATCTCATAGTATAATTAAGGACATAATACGGGGTATAAAAGTGAGTCATCACAGTATTGTTGTAACAATTTGTGATATGTGAGCGCCGTGTACGCGAGACGACGAGTGCGTACACGGGCTAGATTGTGGAAATTCCGGTTCTTGATGAGTAGATCTCTTTTAAATTCCTTAACTGAGTTGCCTTAGCATGTGTAGCTGTCACATCCGCATAGTACCATCCTTCTTTTTCACAAATAGAACCGGCACGCCCTAAGGCGACACGTTGGGCCTGATAATGCCCTTATCAAGCAATTCTTGAAGTTGTTCCTTTAACTCTTTCAATTCTGCTGGTGCCATGCGATATAGCAGAATAGATGTAGGTTGCATGCCCGGCACCAGATCAATACCAAAATAAATCTTCCTATCGAGTGGCATGCCCGGTTTTGTGCAACATGCTTAGTTGAATCACCTGCTTCCCTTGAATTGAATTAAATCTTTAACTGTAAGATTTCTTGTTGTAAATTCGTTGTTCCTTCGGTTCGGTTATCTGCGGTATATTTACTTTGGGACTACAAGGCTTTTACTCGGGAGATTCCCCTGTCTTGTATAGTTACATTGGGACTACGAGACATTTACTCGGGAGATCCCCCCTGTCTTGCATATTTACTTTGGGACTGCGAGGCAGTACCTCGGGAGATCTCCCTGTCTTGCATATTTACTTTGGGACTACGAGGCGGTACCTCGAGAGATCCCCTGTTGAGCATTTATTGCTGGGTCACGAGGCGATACCTCAAAAGTGCCCCTATTGTTTACCTCTATTGGTTGTGCTGTTATTTTCTAAAACTTCTCGTTGTTTAAATTCTCAGTCATTTCAAAATATTAATATTATCTTCTGCCTTGCTTATATTCTTCCTTGCTTATTAAGGTATATCTGCTAGCGTCCACAGACCTCGGAGTCCCCCTCTATCCTTATTATGTTGTTTCTCTTATTCTCTTTAGACATGATGTATAGAGATACATAGTTTTTCTCTTAGAAGCTTGTGACGTATTTCCACCGGGTTTTGGGAGTTGTAATTATTTAAATCGCAGTTTCTATTTATATATCATGTGTTGAGATTGGAGTTCAGTTTATTATTCAGTGATTCCGCAAATTGTTAGGCTTACCTAGTCTTAGAGACTAGGTGCCATCACGACATCCTACAGAGGGAAGTTGGGGTCGTGAAAAAAGCATACACCCAGGATGAATTTGATAGTCTAATGGAAAATATGGAGAAGGTAGATATTCGAATAAAATATTACTTGGAATTAGCTGGACACAAAAAGTGGGCTAGGTTGTATGCACCTGTTAACCGGGGATGGACCATGACGTCAAATATTGTTGAGTCAATCAATTCGGCACTTGTATCAGCAAGAGAATTGCCAATATACGACTTTCTAGAAGAAGTTAGGAAGATGTTTGGTCATTGGAATTGAAGCAATCAAAAAGAAGCTTCACACACGTACACAACCCTTGGGAAAAAATATCAGGAGATTCTTACATTGAATTAGGCATTGTCAACACGTATGACTTAAGTTTTTTTTTTTTGCTATAAGTACTTGCATTGACAAATTAAGATATATGAATACATCACGTATTTATGCCCGATTCAACCTGTATTAGTAACCTACTGCCTTCCCCTTTTTTTAATAACACTAGTGCATGTATTTTGTTGTGTCTAACTGTTGTATTCAATATATTCAAATGTATTTTTGTATTAGTTGTATATTATATATTCATAATACATGTTACTACAGCTGTATTGTGTATACTTCATTAGTTGTATTCAATGATTTTCTATTTGTATTGACAGTATTTTACTGTATTCACTGTATTTAACAAATAAATGTATTCACTTTAATATCCTGTCTGATAAATAGTGTTTGAATTCAGTGTATTTCAAATATTTTTTTCTTGTATTCATGTATACTGTATTTAATACGTTAAATCATTGACAGATACGTCTTGTACAAATGTCCACAACTTATATTACTCCGTTTTAATGTAGGTTGTACCATCGACTGAACACTTGCACATGATGAACGATGAAGGAAGGCATTACACCGTTTGCCTCCTAGAGAAAACTTGCAGTTGTGGGCGGTTCCAAGTTAATGAATTACCATGCCAACATGCTTGGGCTGTCTTGAAAAGCAAGTTTCTAATGCCGGAAGATTATTGCTCGGACTATTACAAATCAAAGTCTGTTGTAATGACATACGAGGTGCTCGTGTATCCACTGCCTGACCGAAGTGAATGCAATATACTAGCACATATACCAGTAGAAGTTGTCTTACCACCCAAATAGAAAAGACCTCCCGGAAGGCCAAAGAAGAAGCGCGATAAGCCGTTAAGTGAATTGCTTCAGAAGAAAAATCAACATTCGTGTAGTATATGTGAGCAAGGAGGATATAATAAGCGTACTTGTAGAAATGCTCCACGTAGGAATTAGTGATGTTCTGATTTTAATTACTGAAATAACTATATGGCATAAATTTGTTCAAGTTTTCTACTACATATTGATTTATTGGTGTATTGATTCTTACTGGATAAATTTTCTAAGTTTAGATTACTAAATTGAACGCTATTATGATGTATATACATGTATGAGGTATAGCAGGACATGATACATAAAATAAAGAAGTGTACATTCAAAAAAAAAATTGAATACATATGTAATTCAATTCCAAACAAACTTTTGAATACATAATACAACTATTTATATAATTATACTAATACATAAATACAACAGAATACAAAATAAAGGATTCTTACTGGATGAATATTTAAGTTTAGATTACTAAATTGAACGCTATTATGATGTATATACAGGTATGAGGTATAGCAGGACATGTATACATAAAATAAAGAAGTGTACATTCAAAGAAAAATTGAATACATATATAATTCAATTCCAAACAAACTTCTGAATACATAATACAACTATGCACATGATTATACTAATATATAAATACAGCAGAATACAAACATAGGATTCTTACTGGATGAATGTTTTAAGTTTAGATTACTAAATTGAACGCTATTATGATGTATATACAGGTATGAGTTATAACAGGACATGTATACATAAAATAAAGAAGTGTACATTCAAAAAAAATTGAATACATATGTAATTCAATTCCAAACAAACGTCTGAATACACAAATAAAGCAGAATACAAACATAGAAAATAAAATAGAATATAATCACTGAATATAGTTAAGTTCGAAATATAATAAATACAGTAAAATACGATGAATACACCTAGAAAAAACAGTGAAAACAACCATTGAATACAACATTGCCTATCATTTAAATATAGCAGAATATAGCAGGAATATAGCAGGGACATAAAATAATTGAATTGTGCTGAATATAGCAGGGATATGTATCAGCAGAATACAACTATATAAATACATGATAGAACTATGTGGACGATTATGCTAATACATAAATACAACAGAATATATGAATTAACAACATAACTTAAATATTGTTATGGATTGTATCATTAACATCTTAAAGACAAAAAGACATTCATGTATTCAAAACCAAAAAGGTTGCGTACAACCATAATGTATTCAGTAATAAGCTGCAAATGCAATCTGTTTTACAGAAAACTATTCTAAAACTATCTTCACAGAAGTATCCGAATCTATGATTTGCCTAACAATCTTTGCGGGTGCTTCATTGTCACTTATCGCATCGGCGTTTATCTTCCGCATAGCATAGTCCCAAAAGAGGCACCATATCTTTGACGGAGTAAATTGGCATCAAAGGTTGTTTGTGGAACCAATCCATAAGTGCTCAAATACTCTGCGTATGCTACGACATACAACCCACAATCTCTGAAAAAAGTAGATTGACAACAGTTAAATACAATTCATATATATAAGATTATAAATGTGCAAGAATCAGAAAAAAGGATTGAATGCATACATGCTCCCAGCTCTTTGTTGAGGCAGATTTGAAACAAAAACAACATCAAAAGACTCAGTTTGTGACTTGTCATTGTATGTTGGTTCACGGGACCAATCTATGCCTTGCTTGTCTCTGTAAAAATCACTGATCGTAGGTACAGAGTCATAAGCTTAGCAAGTTTATCTATCTCAGAACTCACATAAGCATCATGACCTGCTGATCGGTGGGAGTCATATAATAAGATAACTGTCAATATCCAATGAAGTTTGTCTTTCAAGTTGACTGGTATCAACACATTTTCGACCGTATCGCATGGTACATTAGCTAGTAATCTGTAGCCCCTTATGTATTCACATACAACATCTTCTTCCTTGGCTACACTTGCATCATTATTTGTATCATTATACTTGTCGAAGATTTTAGCAATTCTTGTCTTTAATATACAATCGATAGTGGTGTATTTCAATATGTTACTTTGGTTATACTTGCCTTTCTTTCTCAAGTAGTAAAATATGACATCAATATGCTGTATATAAATTGAATACATAGCGTCAATACATTGAAGTCAAAAAAATGAAAAACATCTTCTTAACAGTGAATACAATTAGTATAAAACATTCGAAATATATTGAAATAAAACCTAGGAAATAAAACAGAATATATTGACTGAATATAGTTATGTTTTAAATACAGTGAAGACACTGAATACATATTGCATACATATTTCAATATAGTGAATACAATGATTATATATTGAAGACACTGAATACATTTTTCAATACAATGAATACAGTGATTATAAACATTTGAAATTTATTGAATACAGCAGCAATATTTATTGGGAATAACTTAACTACTATTAATAAAAATACATCTAAAATACATACTTCAATATATTGTATACATATTGCTGAATAAAACAGTGAAACACAGTGAAGTTTGAAATACAGTGAATACAGTGAAATATAATGAAGACATTGAATACAGTGAAGATGCTGAATACAATGAATATAGTGAAGACACTGAATATGATGAAGTTTGAATACATATTATAATACAGTGAATACAGTGATTATATATCGAGATATTGATTACATATTTCAATATAGTGAATACAATGATTATAAACCTTTTATATATATATATAATACCACAGCAATATGTATTGAGAATAACTTAACTACCGTTAATATAAAATACATCTGAATACACTAAGAGCAACATAATGAATACAGTGAATCCAAACTTTGAATATGCTGAATAAAATATTTAAACACAAATATTGACACATCATGAATAAACAGGTAAAATACACCGAATACATATTTCAAAACATTAAATCCAAATAATGAAAAAATTGAATATAACTTAATTGAATGTATAAGGGATATATCTTACATTGTCATTCCATAGTTGCCCGTCAAATAAAAGAAGGTAAAACCAATTTTTTCCAGTGACTTCATGAACTCCAAAATCCAATGGTATAGGCAGTGTTGACTTGTGTTTCTTGTAATGGTCTTCCTTATCCTTCTACAAGAATTTAGAAAAAAAAAATATTATTTTTCACATTATAAAGGGTAAAACCATACATTATAGATCAAAAAAAGAAACTTACTTTTGATCATATTTAGCAAGCAGACCATCACGAATCCATTTCTCAAATTCTTGAATGACTAAAGTATGATGCGGCCCCGATATTAAATCATCTCCAAAGAGATGTTTTTTGTCAAATATGGGACTCAACTTTATTGAAGCACTTGCAATTCGTCGGAGTCATTAATAGCGACATCTAATTTTAGTTAACATGGGGATATAAAACATAGCTTTATAAAATATAGCTTTTGTATACAAATTTATTTACCGGCCGAGTCGAAGTTTGTCTCGTAAGGCGAATAATTCCATCAACTTGGACGCCGATTCCTTTGTGAAGGTAAAGGCGTTGAATCAACAAGTTTAGCTATTGGATGTATCATAATTCTAGTTTCTGGTATTTGACTTGGAAGGTCCTCGTTGGTCAACTCAAATTGTGACACATGTATTTCTCCCGATACATCCTCGTCAATTTTGGGTGGTATGACACTCGGCACCTCTGATTTAGTAGGCGTCTCATTTTTTAATGCACCATAGATAGGAATCTCCTCTGTAGATGCATTTAATGTGTCTCCACTTAAAATAGTATGTGGAAGTCCATCGGCATAAATGTTTGTGTTCAGCTTCCTTTCCATAGCCTTAATATACACCCAATGGAATATATTAATATATTATTTATTGAAAGAAATATATTTATCATATTAGAATAAACATAAAGTACCAAATTCAGACTAGGTGTATACACCTGTATTCTGTAAATGTAGCCACATGTATTCTACAAATGTATTCACTAATATAACTTTGTATTCACATGTATGTAAGTGTATTCTGAATTATGTATGTTGCTGTATACATGATTAAACTGAAGCATAATAAAAGCTGATTAAAAATATGTATTCAGAAAATCATGAATATAATTATAGCAACATATAAATACACTGATTAAACATGTATCATATACTACACATATACTAAGAGGACAAAAAATTTAAACCTCTGAATTCTCCCCAATAGCTATATCATGTTGTATTTGGCCTTTGGGATTATCATGCAAATTGGTCTCGGTTGACCTTTGAATACCACCATCATGTCTCCTAGTATATTTCTTTCTTTGATATACCCTTTGTGTATTAAGATTGGCTTTAACATCTTTAGAAAACTTTTTGAAATTTTTATTGATCAATGATCGTAGAGAAGTGAACTCGCCCATCACCTAATAATTACACAAACAATTAGAGAGGGGTTAGAACATATAGGAAAGTTAATACATAAGATGTAAAGTTGAATATGCATTTCTATACTTACGTAATCCTTGAATGAATTTAGATCCTGCCTCAAGGCATACAGATCATCAAATTTAGAATCAGTTGGATTTTTAACACTCAATACAGTTTCCTTGATTTCAATTTTAGCAGTCGGAGGAATCTTGGCTTGTGGTATTGCGGACACATGTGGTATTGGACTCTTTGCAATTGAGGGCTCAATTAGCTATTGTTTGCGCTTTTTGTGAGGTGGTGATGAAGATGGACCAATGCTTGCATCATGTTTCTTCTTCGGCTGAAGAGGCGGTGTAGGACTAAAGTCATCAAAATCGTCTTCATTGTTTCCTGTATGAAGAGGACTTTTCTCTATATCAACGCCATCCGGAGGCACCTGAATAACTGCAAGCTCACTAGCGGTTGGTTGAATGTTGTTGTATTTCATCTGAAAATAGAAATACACTCAATGTAAATCACATTGTATGATTACTAATGTAATCTTGTTTATGTATATGGGCAATTATGTATATACATGTATTCAATTGTATTGTATAAAAAATTTACAACATTGAATCAAATGTGTAGCTGTAAACTGTATTATGTATTCTGCTGTATTCCTGTTATTTGTGAAAACATGGACATAGATGTATGATGTATTCAACTGTATTTATTTTTTAATTTTAACATAGTTTTTAATTACAGAAACATATGTTGAATAAAATACAAGTCAATTAAATAATAATAAATTACCATATTTTCATGGTCGTTGAACATGCCGTTCATCAAGTAAGCATAAGTTGGCTGGTTGTCAGTGGATTTTCAATTGAGTATTATGGAATTCCATTTATCAACTCAGAGTGCAATTTTGGGGTCGACCTTTGAACAACACTCGTACAATCATACTTGCATAGCGAGAGGCATTCCAGCTATCCTGTAATACTTCTTCTAGGAATCCATCTTCTTGCTAATAGATTTGATAAGGGCCTGGAATGCCTCCTTACCCCATGAGTAATCAGAATATCTCCCGCTCTTGACCAAGTCTAAATGTAGTCTTGGGATAGTTGAGCAGTTCTTCTCTGTGGATAATATGAATGTATGTATGAAATACAACACATCTATTTTAATGACATCTCCATCGTTATCAAAACCCCAATTATTGTCATCAAAGCATTTCAACAAATCTTTCTTCTTGAGATTCTTTGCACCGGCAAAGTATGTATCCACAATCCTATTAGGCATCTTTGTGTTAAACTCAAAATCTTCAGCGTCACTAACACAGTTGAGACCAGTAACTACTGCGAACTTCCTAATTGAAAAGCATAATGTTGTACCATTCACATATATTAAAAATGTATCAACATGACTTTCTTCCAACTGTAGAACCGTGAAGCACCTGGACAATTGATGTTGAACCTCACAGTGCTTCATATCGAGAAAACTTCTAAAACAAGTAGTACCAAATAATTGTACTGATCTGGAGTAAGCTTTTCTTTGAGGTTGGAGATTATACCGGTGTTAGTGTAGGAACTGATATGTGGTGATAAAATATGCGGGTGTTTAACAAAGAGTTTTCCTTCCTGCATACAAAAAATAATTAAAAAGATAATATATATGGTTGAAAATATAGATGAATATAGTTAGGTTGAATACATAACTCATTCATGAAATATAACATAATGCACTGATAGTTATCACAAAACTTATGAGTTTGAACAATGACTATTGTTTTAAATATAGATGAATACAGTTAGGTTGAATATATAACTAATACAAAATAGTTGGTGTATTTAAAAATGTTGTTGAATGAGCTAAAATACATATAAATACAACAGTCAAAAAACACTGTACAAACTAAAAATCAGTGCAGGCAATATCGAACACATATAAATACATCTAAATACAAGAAAAGACAACCACTGTACAAGCTAATAATCAATGTATGCGGACTCGAATACATATAAATACATCTACAATTACCTTGTCGTTTTGTGTTTTCGAGCTAGTTCCTTTAGCGACCTCTTTTCCCTTACTCCCTGAAGCATCATCCATAAGTTTTCTTCTCTTTTCCACATCAGGAAGTGTTGATTTTTTCGAAGATTTCTCAACTTGACCTTGTTTCGTAGGGTCATTGAGAACTTTTTTTCCTTTTGGCTTCAGTGGTTGCTGATGAACCTGCAAATACAGGTTCCCCTTAAGTGATTTACAAATCGAAAGATAGCCCATCGAAATTGAGTGCTTTGGTAGATATACCTCGGGTAACCCGCTTCAGAGTTGTTGAATCATCCATTGAAGAGGAAATTTCAAGTTTTCTGGTGAAAACATAACAATGGTGAATATTTTAAAAAAAATAGTAAAGAGAAAAGATAAGAAGCTTTAATCGGCCAAAAGCCAAAAACTTTAACACTTACCACAACTTTTAGAGCAAAAAATTTGAAAATTGAGGGAGACAATGGCGCGTGAGAGAATCGTGGTTCAACGATGGGGAAGACAATGATGTTGTGAGAGAAAGATCATGGAGAGAGAAATAAGATACTGTGCAGTGATTTTGGGAGAGAATAACTGAAAGTATGAGAGAGAAAAATATTAGACAGCGTATTTAATGGCTTAACAGTAGTGTATACCATAAATACATATTTTGCTATAAAAACTAAAAGATAGCTATAGAAAATAATATTTTAAAAGGATTTTTATTTATAATATAGAATAGGAGAAGCAAAAGCACTATATTAAGACAAATGTCATAACCATAAAAAGCCAAGTGGCATTATTAAGACAAAATAAACTAATATTCTAACTATTCTTTTATTTAAATTTTAAATTTTGAATTAATTGGTTACTATACTTGAATTAATAAATATAGATATCTTAATTGTCTATAAAAAACGAAAATATAAAAAAATAAACTACTCATTCAAATTATGAGTAGTTTCAAGTTGGAGTTTTAAAATTATTTTAAAATAAAAAATAAAAAATAAAAACTACCAATTCAAATGTGGGAGTAATTTCTTCATTATAGATATACATATAAAGAGAAGTAAATAATTATATGATGCCAAGTGTCATAACCATAAGACGACAAGTGTAGATTTTTAGGACAACGCTTCAACAAAGTTGGAGTTTTAAAACTATTTTAAATTAAAACCGAAATCAAAAAAATAAAAAATTACCAATTCAAATCTATCTACCTCTATAGAATAGGAGAAGCAAAAGTATTATATTAAGACAAGTGTTATAACCACAAAAGGCCAAGTGACATTGTTAATATCTAATTTTTTTTTTGACTTTTAAAGTTTGAATTAATTAGTTAATATACTTGAATTAATAAATGTAGATATATTATAATTATCTATACTCATTCAAATAGGGAATAATTTCTTCCTAATATATATATATATATATATATATATATATATAAGTAGATAATTATATGATCCCAAGTGACACTGTTAAGACAACTACCGATCTAACTATTTTTTTTATTTTTTAAATTTTAAATTTTGAATTAATTGGTTACTCTACTTGAATTAACAAATATAGATATCTTAATTGTCTATAAAAAATGAAAATATAAAAGAATAAACTACTCATTCAAATTGGGGAATAGTTTCAAGTTGGAGTTTTAAAATTATTTTAAAATAAAAAATAAAAAATAAAAACTACTAATTCAAATGTGGGAGTAATTATATAATATATATATATATATATATATATAAAGAGAAGTAAATAATTATATGATGCCAAGTGTCATAACCATAAGACGACAAGTGTAGATTTTTAGGACAATGCTCCAACAAAGTTGGAGTTTTAAAACTATTTTAAATTAAAACCGAAATTAAGAAAATAAAAAATTGCCAATTCAAATCTATCTACCTATATTAGAATAGGAGAAGCAAAAGAATTATATTAAGACAAGTGTTATAATCACAAAAAGTCAAGTGACATTGTTAATGCAAAATAAACTACCTTTCTAACTAAATTTTTTTAAAATTTTAAATTTTGAATTAATTAGTTACTCTACTTGAATTAATAAATATAGATATGTTATAATTATCTATAAAAACGAAAATAATAAACTACTCATTAAAATCGGGGAGTAGTTTCAAGTTGGAGTATTAAAATTATTTTAAATAAAAATTATCAATTCAAATTGGGGAGTAATTTCTTTATTTTATATATATATATATATATATATATATATATAGAAGTAGATAATTATATGATGCCAAGTGGCACCATAAGAAGATAAGTGTAGATTTTTAGGAAAAAGCTCCAACAAAGTTGGAGTTTTAAATTATTTTAAAATAAAAAATAAAATTAAAAAAAAATAAAAAGTTGCCAATTCAAATTGGAGAGTAGTTTCAAGTTGGAGTTTTTAAATTATTTTCAAATTAAAAAGATAAAACGAAGAAATCAAAAACTTTCAATTCAAATTTGGGAGTAGTTATTATACTAAACTAGTAATTTATTAAGAATTCATGTCAATTTAATAATATTAAGTAATGGATAATACAATTAGATAAGCAAAAGAAATAAAATATAATTATATGGAAAAATATAAAAATATAAGACTTATAATTAGAATTAGTATGAGAAAAATTGTACATATACACATAACTAAAATCATAATAAACAAACAGTCATAAAGGAAGAATGCTATTAAAAAAAACGATAGCGTACATATTTATGCACTAATTAAATTTCTCATGTAGGAAATTTTAGTTAATAAATAGAACTCATAATTTCATAATGAAAAAAATACAAAATATAAAGAAACTATTAGGATATTATACATAAGATAAAATATTATATATAAAACACAAATTATTAATTATTAAAATATTAGTATAGTTTTTATAAGAATAATAAAAGGTTTATCTCTTTGTAATTTTTGATGAATTCAAAATTATAATTTAGTAAAAAATTACATTATTTAACTTTTCAGTGGAATACAAAATGAGAAATCTAACCGAAAATCCCCGAAGTCGAAGGGAAGTGAGAGAGGCTCTGGCGATAGAGAGAGAAAGAGAGGCGGCGAACACGAAAAAGCTCATTGCGAGCCATATGAACCTCCTCCCTTCACTTCCCAACCTCCCACCACAAATACAACCAGTCAACAATCCCTAGATTACAGTCGTCTCCTCAGACCTTCAACCCTAAACTCGCCCCCAACAGTGAACCCTAATTCGACAGCACAAATCGAGCCAATACCGTTCAAAAGAGCAACTTTCTTGCAAGGTCAGACCTTTGTCAATTTTACAGAGGTCGAAGTTGATCGAATGGACATAATTGAAGGCCTTCAATATGCAGTAATTGGTAAATTTTCCTATGGGTGGCCTGACATTCAAGAGCTGCGTAGGTTAATTCCTGCTTAGTATGGAATTAAAGGTGATTGTAACATTGGATTGCTCAGAGACAGGCACGTGCTAATTCGATTGACGCTATGGCAATACTTCATCAACTTTACATCAAAGGCAGTATACTATCTGAAAGCAAAAGATGGATATGAGTATCAGATGAGGACATTGATCTATGACGCCAAATTCAAAGAAGGAGAAGAAACGTCCAAAGAAATGGCTTGGATTTCATTCCCTAATCTGCTGCCTACTTACTTTGTTAAAGAATGTCTCTTTTCTTTAGCCTCAGCAGTTGGAAAGCCATTGCATGGCAACAATCACTAAAACCCGTCCAAGTTGTGCAAGAGTCAAGGTATTAGTTGAATTTGGTAACAGAATTACCAAAGAAAGTCCGAATGGATATTGGGAATGAAGTTACAGGGAGCATAAGAACTGAACGGGTTAAAGTTCAGTATGACTTCAAACCCAAATACTGCAAACAATGCAAGCTACAAGGCCATGACATGCTAGAATGTTGGAAGCTTCATCCTGAACTACTGAATGAAACTGCAGGTGAAAAGCATAAATTTAAGGAAAAGACAAAAGAAACAGCACCTCTCATGATCCTATCAAATGGTAAAGTAGTTGGCAACATTGGTTTACTATGGAAGGAAGTCAATCGAGCTCAAAGCAAAGACAAACAAATAGGAGACCAATCCAAAAGTAGATTGACATTAAAACCAGCTAATACAGAGATGCAGAAATTGTAGACAAACAACAAGTTTGCAGCACTGGAAATGGAGTAAAGCAAAGCCAATGAAGACAATCAACTGATTGTAGTTGAAGAAGCAATAAGAGGAAGTACACATGCCTCAATGGCAGCACAGTTAATTTCAACTCCAGGTACTAGCAAGCCACTACAGCCTACTAAGACACAAGCAGAGGTAAATGGACGTGGACAAAAAGCACTAGCTATTGAAAGCAAAGAAACAACAGGACATTGGGTCAACAGGGCCTTTATCAACAATGTCACAACAAACCAATCATGCCAAGAGATCCTGATACCTGAGGTGAATGAGGCTGACAGAATTCAACTCAGTGAAGGCAAGCTATGGAGTGAACAAGTAGAAGAAGGATAAGAAGAAGAAGCAGTACCAGATAGCATGGGAAGTGATGAAGATTCAACTGATGAGGAAGAAGAACTAAATGTACAAATTCTAAATGGCAAGGCAAAGCAATAAGGCAAAATGGAAGACCCTCAAATCAACCACAAAGATGAGGAGTTGTCAATAGCCAACAATGAGATCACAGCATTGGAAGTGAGTCTGCCCAACATTCTCACAAAGCCTAAACTCAAAGTTCCTACTGTTCAGAATTCTGGAGGAAAAGAAGCTAGGAGTCAAGGCAGGATTACACAACACAATGGGGAGGTAGCTGCTGCCTCACATGAAGACACTACCAACAAAGGACAACTGAGCCACATAACAAGGACCACAGGACTAATTCAAGCAGACATCAATACACAATTAATAGAATACAGAGGAGCTACTGAAAGAGAAGAGCATACAACAGAAGCAGGAAGGGGCGTTTATGAGGAATCTACCACTCAAAACCTCATCAATGTGGCAAGACAAGCAGATATATCACCAAAGTTTATGGATGCAGGGAAATCAGCCAAGAGGGGCAAGAAAAAGCAGGTCAAGGACAATCAAAGTGCAATGGCAGGGGTCCAAACCAGGAGGATCCTATCTAAATCCCACACTCAATCATGAATGGAATCATGTGGAATATAAGATCAGTCAACACTCAGCAAGCTTTTGAGAGACTGATCAATATGCACAGACAACACCATTTTCAATTCATTGGGCTCATGGAACCTAAGCAGAAATTTGAAAAACTGGAGAGGTACATAAGGAAGATTGGAATGCCTAAGTGCTATGCCAGTGTTTCAAACAAGATATGGGTATTTGTGGATGATGATCATGAAGTAGAGGTAATAAATGACATGGAATAGCAATTAACAATGCAACTGACAAACATGGAGTCACATTCTTCATTCATTATCACTTTTGTATATGCAAAATGTGATGCTACTGAAAAAATTGAGCTGTGGGATAGTATGTACAATCTTGCCATAGATATGTCAATACCTTGGGTTGTAGGAGGTGATTTCAACGTGATATGGGATGAAGAAGAGAAGTTTGTAGGACTCCCAGTATCTCTAAATGAAGTTGAAGACTTTGGATATTGCTTCAACATCTGCAATCTCTCTAAACTCAGCTTTAAGGGCAAAATTTACACATGGTGAAATGGGAGAGCAGAGGAAGATTGTATTTTCAAAAGGCTGGACAGATGCCTAGCTAATTGTGCACTCCAATAATGGCAGCCACATTTGGAAGTCACCCACTTGCCAAAGATAGGATCAGATCACTGTCCTATGCTACTAGCCTGCAACCAAAATACCACACCTACAAAGAAAGCTTTCAGATTCCTCAATTTTTGGATAAAACATCACTCTTTCAAAGATGTGGTAAAGGAACACTGGAAAGCAGACTTTGTAGGGGATCCTTTCTTGGTATTTAATCACAAATTGAAGAAGGTGAAAAGAGCTCTATCAACATGGATTAAAGCAACATATGGAGACATCTTTCAAAAAATAGCAAGCCTGGAGGAAGTGGTCAAAGTACATGAAGCACAATTTGAACTACAACCTACTGCACAAAACAGAACAAGGCTGCAAAGGGTACAGGCTGACTTGATCAGATATTTGACCTTAGGGGAGGAATTCTGGAAGCAAAAATCTGGTATGACATGGTTCACAGATGGAGACAGAAACACAAAGTTCTTTCATGCACAAGTGAATGGCAGAAGGAAGAGATTACAACTGTAGAGAATACAAGATAGTCAGGGTATATGCCTAGAAGAGAATGAAGAAATAGCAGAGGAAGAAGTTAACCATTTCAAAGCCCAATTCCATGAGGCAAACATCCTTACAACATTCAGAATCCTGGATCATGTTCCCATATTGATGGAAAGCACATATAACGTTATACTATTGCAGCAACCAACAAAGGAAGAAATTAAACAAGCAGTGTTTGGTCTTAATGCAGAAAGTGCTGGTGGACCTGATGGTTTCAATGGTAGCTTCTAGCAATCATACTGGGATATAATCAAGAATGACATAGTGGATATGGTGAAAGCAGTCTTTAATGGACATACTCTTCCCAAGAGTATAACACACACAAACCTGGTGCTACTGCCAAAAAAGAAGGAGGTACTAACCTTCTCAGATATGAGATCAATCAGTCTCAGCAACTTCAGCAATAAAATTTTCTCCAGAGTGATTCATGATAGAATGGTAAGCATTTTACCAAAGCTAATCTCTGAAGAACAAGCTGGTTTTGTAAAAGGCAGAAGCATAGTGGAAAATATCCTGTTAACTCAAGAAATTATAACAGACATTCGTTTGAGAATAAAAACAGGCCCAAATGTGGTACTCAAACTGGACATGACAAAAGCATATGACAGACTGTCATGGCTCTTCTTGACAAAGGTTCTGAGGAAGATGAGATTTGAGGAGAAATTCATTGGCATGATACATGGGATTGTGGCAAACAACTGGTATTCTATGCCGATCAATGGAGAACCACATGGCTTCTTTAAATCTACAAGGCGAGTCAAACAAGGTGACCCTTTGTCACCTGCCCTCTTTATACTGGCAGCAGAGGCTATGTCTAGAGGACTCAATGCTTTACACTCCAATCTGTATTTCTGTGGATTTGGACTGCCTAAATGGAGTCCCAGAATAAACCACTTAGCGTATGCTAATGACACCATTATCTTTTCCTCATCAGATGCCACTTCACTTCAGCTGATAATGGAAGTGCTGACTACTATGAAAAAGCTTCAGGCCAAATGATCAACAAGAACAAGTCTGCTGTCTATATGCATCACTCCACCTCAACACAAGTAATTGACAAAGTGGAAAGAATCACAGGAATACTAAGGCAAGATTTCTCTTTTACTTACCTGGGATGCCCAGTCTTCTATAAGAGGAGGAAGATGGATTACTATCAAGGTCTCATACAAAAGGTGAAGGATAAACTGCAAAACTAGAAAGGGAAACTACTCTCCATAAGGGAAGGGCAGTGCTTATCACACATGTGTTACAAAGCATGCTCATACACCTCATCTCTGCAGTAAACCCCCAACCTGTGTGATCAATAAACTACATAAGATAATTGCATAATTTTTTTGGTGTAACTCTGTGGGAAACCCAAGCAGGCACTGGGCATCATGGAGTACTCTATGCTTACCATATGAGGAAGGTGGTGTAGGTTTCAGATCCTTACATGATATGTCCACAGTATTGTTTGTAATCTATGGTGGAACTTCAGAAACAAAACCAAGTATGTGAGTGCATTTATGAGCCAAAAGTACTGCAAAAAGCTCAATCCTATAATAGTACCATGAAGAGGTGGTTCTCATATATGGAGGAAAATGACATACTGCTTAAACATCATAGAACACCAAATCTGTTGGCAACCTAAGATGGGATCTTCTCTATTCTGGTTTGAAAACTGGACTGGACTAGGAGCCTTATACTATGTCACACCACCTGATTTTATATGTGATGAAACCATACAAAACATTCAGGATGTGGTGTGTGAAGGTTACTGGGATGAGGAGAAGATCAAAGAGATACTGCCAGTTGAACTTGCTGCACACATACTGGAGAATATTAAACCTCCAACCTCCACTGATGCACTTGATAAACTAATATGGATGCTAGAAACCAGTGGGGACTTCACTGTTAAATCAGCTTGGGAATTTTTTAGAAAGAGGCAGCATCCTTATAATGCTTATGAGAACATTTGGGTGAAAGGACTGCCATTCAAGGTTCCTTCTTCATGTGGAAATTATGGAGAAAAAAAAATACCACTTGATGACTTCTTCAAAAACTGGGCTATCACATGGCCTCTAAATGTAGTTGCTGTGCAGAACCACAAGAAGAAACAAGACAACATCTCTTCTTCACTTCATATGCTGCCAAAAAAGTGTGGAGGTATTTCCTTGGTTATGTAGGAATTGACATAGAGGGAATCATATTGCACCAAGCAGTGCCAAATGTTGGATTGCAGAAGTGATCAGTCGACTGAAACCAATAATGCAGGCCCTACCTTCAGTGATTATATGGGAGTTGTGGAAGAGAAGAAACAGCTACAGACATGGAGAGGCAGTCACTATCAGTAGAGTAATCTACCAGATCAATTCTACTCTTCAGCTACTCATCAAATTCAGAAAGCCATGTATACACAACATCCCACATAAATGGCGAGACATAATCACTCTGATGGAACAATACACCCCCACCCTGAAGTACACAAAGGTACTTTGGGAATTTCCCCAGTCAAGGGTGGACTAAGGTTAACACTGATGGAGCCTCTAAAGGTAATCTAGGAAGAAGTTCCATTGGCTTCATATTGAGAGATGAGAAGGGAGATATAATATATGCATGTAGTAAAGAAATCCAAGAAGGCACAAACACAGAAGCTGAAGCACAGGCAATGGTAGAGGCCCTGAGGTTATGTGTTCACAATGACTACACCCTCATAGACCTTCACACTTATTCAATGATGCTTTTGAAAAGTATAAAGGGAGAATGGAGAGTGCCATGGTCCATTGATGAAACAGTTTCAGAGATCAGAAAATTGATGGCAAGCTACAATATAACAATAACGCACATACTCAGAGAAGGCAACAAGTTGGCAGACCATCTGGCCAACTATGCACTGAACATTGGACCAATGGAATGCTACTGTTTTGATGATTTGGATATACAAAATAGAAGACTGATTAACAGTAATAAGAGTCAATGTTCGTACCTAAGAGTAAGAGTGGCAAGAAACAAGGGGCAATAACACTGCCAAAGGAAAAGAAACCTGGTGGAAAGCAAAACAGCAGTGCTAAAGAAAGAATAGAGCAGTGGCTCTACACTAACTATTCTTGTTTTCTTGCAGGGAACACAGGAACACCTAACCTTACATATCAACCACATCAACTAATTCATACAAGCAGGAGAATCTGCAGGTCACCACTGAAAATGCAGCACCAGCAAAGAAAAACTATAGCACAACTTGCCAACACTGCCAATAACATATACAACAAAGGCTTGATACCTTCACACCAACTGCTGCCATATGGTGTACCATGGAACAGCACAACGCAGGCACAATGTTACCAGGGCTGCCACCACAAGCATCATCACAACATCAGCAATGAGGAGAAACTGGAGAAGTGGATCCAATCCAACATGATGTTTTTTCTTGCAGGAAATGCTGACAAGGGCTGGCATCAACACTTACTCACATCTCTAACCACCAGCACCTTGGAGTCAAGCAGCAGTGAAACTCTGATCACTGTGAGGGGACAAGTTACTACTGAAGAAGCAATATGTCATTACATTGCTTTTTTGGTTAGCAGGCTAGACCCCAACTACTCCAACCAATCTCAGCAAACACACATATATAATCTCAGTATACTTCTCAGATTTGCAGATAGCCTAGAGGAGGACAGATCATTGTTGCAATTGTAATGTGTGATAGTAGCATTTCTAATGCTCAATCTATTGCAATTACAATAATTATCATGGATTCCCCTTGCTAGCATACAACCCAGCAACCCAGCAAGCACACAATTAAATAACAACAGCAGCATAGGAGAAGCAAGATGGACACTCCCTGTCACCATAAAGCACTGGTACTCAATCATCACACAATTTAGCAGAAATAATAACAAGGACTACCAGTCACATTGCCTGCAGCAACTACAGCAGCCACAAGCAATCCTAACAGACAACCAACAGCAGCATCACCCTGAAGATTATAGGACCAAAAAGCACTTAAATCAGCATGCAAAACAAAGACAACTGCCATATCATCAACAAAAAATAAAATCCCAAAAAGCAACAACATATATCATGTTCGCCACTGATCCCAGCACCCTCCAAAGTAATGTAAACAGCTGGAGATGGTCCAGATTATTGCTACAGTTGCAAGGTGTGGTATTAGCACCCTTGGTGCTCAATCTGTTGCAACTACAACAATCATCTTGGACACTCCTAGCCACATCACAATACTGGAAACCTAACTTCACTCAGCAACACACCAGCAATCTACAGAGCCAACAATCATCACAGGAAACTGAAACACCAACAGGCTATCATCAGAAGCAGCACAATAGCAAGGATATACTCATAAAGTACATCAGCAACAGCTTCAGGACATAAAAACTTAGCTAACAAAGTATCAGCAGAGGAAGTACACATACAAGAGCAACAACAATTAAGCTCAACCATCATGGATCCCTCAAACACTCATATTCCATAGACATCCAATCAACACAAAGCAGTTCAGGAGCAAGGATAAACATATACATAACTCAATGCAGCAGTAGCTTCAAGTTACAGAAATGCAGACTCCAGTTCACAAAATTCCAATTAACTCAAAGCAGCGCAGGAGCAAGGATCCACACAAACACAAAGCAAAACAACAACAGCTTCAAGACACAGCAGCAGAGTTAATGGAATATCAGCAGAAGAAATACTCACCAAGGAACAACAACAATCAGAGCAGATCACTTCAAAACTCATTGACACTATACCTGACTGTCCAGCCACAAGAACAAGCAGTACTCCCCCTCAGAGGCAGAAAACTGAACAATCATCAACAGCAGTCTCATCCTATAGCACACACCAGATCCAGCTTCAGCAACAGCAACTGGAAAACTGCCCAACAAACAACACAAGCAACACTGATATTTAGAAACAAAATACTTCCTGACAGTTATCTTCAACTTGGCTTTTGTCAAAGCAAACTTGAAGATAGCTCATGCTTTTTTGTCAATCTTTTGCATATCTTAGAGATAGATGTCAGGAGCATATAGTTGGGAGCAAACAACCCATTAACTTAGTAGAAATAGGAATACATGTACTTTTTTGTATAGCTCACCTACAAGAAACTCACATTGTTTTTGTACAGATGACTGTCTATCATCAAATAGACAACCATTACATCATTTTAGGTCTAACCCCCTACTACTTTCTAGGTACAATTAGCCATCACCTTAAGATGACTAATAGTACAGGCATTCTATTTTGGGAGGTAAGGTTTATGTCCCCCTCCATTGTTGTACTTTAATTTCAGTAATAAAAATATAAGTTCAGCTTAAAAAAAAAATCTAACCAAATATTACCGTAGAAAAGGATGTACGATAAGAGGGGGATAAAGATAATTTTATAATATTTATATACTAATTAAATTTCTCATGTAGGAAATTTTAGTTAAAAAATAGAACTCATAATTTCATAATGAAATACAAAAATATAAACAAACTATTAGGATATTATACATAAGATAATATAAAACAAAAATGATTAATTATTAAAAATATTAGTATATTTTTATAAAAATAATAAAAGGTTTATCTCCTTATACTTTTTGATGAATTCAAGATTATACTTTAGTAAAAATTACATTATTTAAATTTCCAGTGACATACAAAATGAGAAACCTAATCAAATATTATGGTAGAAAAGAATGTACGAAAAGAGGGGGATAAAGATAATTTTATAATATTTATATTTTGAATTAATTAATAAATACATAACACTCAAGAAAATTATTGATAAATTTAAAAAATTGAAGAATTTTGAACAATATAGCATAATTATTAAAAAAAATATTTTTGAAATAACAAAATATATATTTATGTTATATTAAAAAAGAAGTAGTATCAAATGTTAAGCCAATTGATAAGTTAATAAAAAAAATATTAGTAAATGTATCGTACTAAGTACTTGCTAATTTAATAAAGATTAAATAAGGAATAAATAATTTATTTGATTACTATATGATGTGTATCCTTTGATTTTGTATAGATTTTGTTATATTTTTGTAAACTACATAAAATAATAAACGATATTTATTAAACTAATATGTTATATTAGATTATAATTTTATAACATTAATATTTTGTCAAATTATCTGCGTATAGCGTGAGTTCTAATACTAGTAAATATGGTGTAAAGCTTTGCTATAGGAGGTAAAATTTCCAACAAATATCAAGAAACCAGGGCGCAGATACTTTCAACAAGCCCATGAATAAAAAGTCCAAAGACCTTAAAGCCCAATAAGCCCAATAAGTCCAATAAGCCACTTACACTCCTTAGGTCAAGAACAACCAAAACCTTCTGCTGCCATTCTTCTTCACCACTGTTAATCAGTTCCCGCCTAACCCTAACCCGCGAACTACGATTCTCAACAATGGCGGCATCGTACGAGTACGAAGACGGAGGTTTCCAACAGCAACCGGATTCAGCCGGTTACGACCCGAATTTCGTGCCGGATTCGGTAAAATCGTTCGTCGTTCATCTGTACAGGCACATTAGGGAGAAGAACGTTTACGAGATTCACCAGATGTACGAGTCCTCTTTTCAGACTTTAAGCGAGCGTATGTTCAAGGAAACTCCGTGGCCTTCAGTTGATGCCGTTGCGCCTTACGTTGATAACGACCACGTATTCTGTTTGCTATACCGTGAAATGTGGTTCCGTCACTTGTACGCTAGGCTTTCTCCTACTCTTAAACAGCGGATTGATTCTTGGGATAATTATTGCAGCCTTTTTCAGGTTCCCTTTTCTTTCTTTTTTTTCTGTGTTAAATATGTCAGTTTAGCGCCTTTTTATCTCTGTCTTTCGTGTTGTTGTGTTGGCTTGTGTAATTCTCTGTATTCATTGTAGCTATTTCTGCAAGATATTATGTGAATTAGGATGTGTTCGAATTAGTTTCGTGTGAGCTCAATAAAACTAATTCGCTTCAATGACAAGCTAAATGAGGTCGGCTCCATGAGTATCCATTGGTTTTAAACTATACACACCACACTGTAATGAATTTCTTACACTACCAGTGTAATTAATGTTATTAAATGGGGTTGCCTGCATTTACCTTTTAAGTTACTTGGTTGTGTAAATATTTTTTACACCATCAGTGCTTGGAATTATACTCATATCGATTTCGTTGCATTTTCACACTTTTTGTTCCTATTCTCATAATTTGGATTCTTTCACGGTAGAGGTTTTATATGATTTCTACTTACATACATGGCTCTGTATAGACTAAACAGACTCCTTGCAAGTCGATATAGTTTAGTCCTAGCATAGTAACATGATTGCATAGCTAGATTCATATTTGGAGTTCGAAAATGTTTTTTGACATATATTGGCCACTGAATCAGGATTTTGAGTTGAAAGATTTTTAGCATTTGGTACCTCATGTACTTTTCTGAATACTAATATACTTTTGTTAAAAGTATTCTCTTTTCTGTAGTATGTGTAGCTATGGTATATGTGCTTATAAGCATGTTGTCCTTTTAGATGCCAAACACCCGAAGTTCACTATGTTTGGGGTCTTTTTAATATAATCTATTCTAAATAATGGTTACTGGCGTTGGAGCACGTCATATTTGACCTCAACTCCCTAAATCATGCTTGCTCTCCATAAAAGAAAGAAAAACAACTAAAATAGAGAGAGAGGGGATGACATAATCTCCCCCCAACAGTAGACCGGTGACTACTATGGCTCTAGAGTCTAGACTACTCCATAAGCCTAAATGAATAATTTTTATCAAAATTGTTGATATTCAGAATTTGTATGTTTCTATATTAGCTGTTGGGGTTCTTAAGCTGCATCTGAGACAAATTAATTGGACTGAGAATAAGTTTTTTTATTGGGCTCAAGAAATTTTTAGTTTCAAGTTATAGCTGTATGCAGGGAAACAAATGCAGGATGGGGACGGGGTAAGAAATGTTCTTTGATTTGCTCCTGGCAGTTGTTTGTTGGAAGTGTTTTCACTGTTTTCTTGTTGTTTATAGGTATTTTTGATTTTTCTGGTGTTATTTGTTTGACATAGGTTTAAAAGGCAGAAAATTATGTGTATGTTTGTATGGTTGATGTTGTAAGTTGCTTTCTCGTTTCTGATTTTTCAATTCTTGTGGTATTTATCTATTTTATGGTGGGTGAGTCATATGTATGACACTATTTGCTAGATAATTTGCTCCCTTTGTACCAAATTGGTTGAGTATTGATGGCATCTGTTGTGGATGCCCTCTTTGATGTGTTCAAAAATTCTAGAAAGTCCTTGCTAGAGCTGTGACTACTAATGTCTCATTTTTGGTGATATAATTATAAGCTAATTAGGCACATAATTTGAAATCTTACTTTCGCTTGTATATTACTCAGGAGTTTAAGATGTTTGTTTTACTTGTGTTATTCCTTAACAAAAATATATTTGACTTGTGTATTATTATATACTCGTGGTAGTGGAAGAAGATATTAACATAATAGTTGAAAAGTTAGAAAGATAAAGTGTCACATCACAGTTTAAAATTTGATAGTTAAATGAATTTGAATTCTAGATGGTTGGAAGTTGTATTAAATAATAATATTATTTGTGGTAAACATTTTGGAATTACTCTAAAAGGAAAAGATTATCATATAAATATATTGTTTGTACTAGAAAATAAATGATAGTTAAGAAGTTAATGCTGAAAATAATTTACCAATAAAAGTTTGATTGGGGAAGCCTCTCATGGAAATTTTAAATTGAACAGTAAACTGAATTGAATTATTCAAAACTTGAAAGTTGCAGATATTAATATTATTCATAGAAGTATGTCAAACTTTTGGGACACATCAAAAGTCTAGAGTGTGTTCTAAGGACAGAATGAGTAGATGAGAGACGTGGCGTTGGGCCTAATGTTTGGATTAAGTTTGTGTGCATTGATTGCATGTGGAGTCATATTAAATGAAAAGGGGGTTTGAGGGGGGGGGGATAGAGGGAGGGACAATTTGGAGCCAGGATGGTTTTTTTAGTTGGGGTAAATGGATTGTGATTAGGGCCCTTGGCTAGGGCTTCTACGGTTGAATGGTTAAATTAAGATGGAATCAAGAAAGACCGTTAAAAAATGTGAACAAACTCGATAGGAAAGATGAATCAAGAAAGTATTTTGCAGATAGTGGTCATTTAAGTAAGTGAAAAAACTAGTCACTTGATTTGCTTCTAGGTGTAGTAGAATGGTGAACAATTAGAAATTCATTATACAATCATATTTTAAAATAGTGCTATAATAGGTTGACTAGTTTACACTGCAAGGTTTTTTTTCAAGCATGAATCAGTCTTGGCCAGACTTAGGCTTGAAAAAAGTATTATGTTGAGCTCCTCCACTCCCTCGGAAAAAAGGTAGAAATAAAGAAAGGTTTGAGGTGAATTCAGTCTGAGTAGCTCGTGACTTGGCTTAATTGATTTTTATTTTGAACAAGACCAAAATTTCATGACCGAGCTTCACTATAGAGACTCTTTTAATTTCCCATCACAAGTTTTGGCTTACTTTTTCTGGTCATGTCTGCTATTATGTGTTTTGGTACCTCTCGTTCCCTCAAACTACACGACATGGAGACATTAGTTAAATATTTATCCTTCTGGCTATTTTGATAGTTAGTTTTGGCCAAGTTTTACAGGGAATGAGGAATGGAATAATGCTATCATTTGCTAGGGTATGCTTACTCTGTAGTTACCGTGGTGGTTATATAATACTGTGAGATTATGAACAAGTACAACAAGACAACTTAGTGTTATATAAAATTTCTTTAGAACATTTGTATTGCGAGACTGTTTGTACTGTATAAATTTTGGTCTCTCTCTCTCTCTCTCCTAATTCTATATAATCTCTCCGTTTTGGGAGTCTTATCAAAATAGTTAACATCATCTATTTGGTAGATGGACAAAGTTGGGGGCCAGTACTATGAGGGTCTTACAGGACGAATGTCTTTTTTGGGTGATGAATGCACTTTATTTACATTATAGATTGTGGTAGCTACAGTACACTAAGCTTGCAGCTATGGAACAAAGCTGTCATTTATTGGCCTTGTGAAAGAAGTCCAGAGTTTTACATACAGACTGTGCATTGCTGTAGGTTGTGCTGCATGGTGTGGTGAACATGCAATTGCCAAATCAGTGGTTGTGGGACATGGTAGATGAGTTTGTATACCAATTCCAGGCATTCTGTCAATACCGTGCAAAGATGAAGAACAAAACTGCGGAGGAGATTGCATTGCTGAAGCAATATGACCAGGTATGGCTTAAAGACTGCAATGCCTTTTCCTCTCCGTTTTATTTAACCTATTAATATTGTATGGTTTATAAATTCTGAAATATACTATTGAAGTTTGTTTGGTTCTCTATTTTACTTTTAAAGATATTTTAACATTTTCTCTTGCTTTTCATTATTGTTTGCATAATTACTCTTTTAAATTTGGTGATGACTTGGTTTTAGATAAAACTAGGAAAATTGTTTTGAATATTACAACATCGACTTGAGGTGATCTATGTTCACTTGAATTATTGGTTTCAGGAATTATGTATCTGCATATATTATAATGCAGTAACTGCAACATTGTTTTTATAACTGTACATCCTGCAACTTCGTTTTCTGGCATTTTTAATCTGGTTTTCAGTTTATTACCCAGAGGTGATTGACGTGCTGCATTTGAGTAATAGTTGCCCTTTAGCCTGTACTAAGGTCATACATTGCTGTGGCTGAGTAAGAGTTGCTCTTTAGCTTAGCTAAGGTCATATGTTGGCATATGATGTTCATGCATGAGTGGGCAAAGGTTTAATGGCTTTAGTGATGGGATAAAAAGTGATGGTACTTTGGTATTGATGGATATGAATTAAGCATTAAAGTGCAAAGTGGCCATTATATGAAGATATCGGATTGGTTGTAAAACACTGACTTGGACATTTAAGATGTTTGTTTTTACCCATAGATTTCTGTATTATGATTTGTGTAAATCATGTATCATCTTGTCTAAATAATTTCTCTATTAATGATGTGTATTAGGCTTGGAATGTCTATGGTGTCCTCAACTTCTTACAAGCCCTTGTAGAGAAATCTACGATAATCCAAATATTGGAGAGGGAGAAGGAAGGTCTTGAAGAGTTTACTGCTACTGATGGGTATGATTACAGTGGTGGAAGTAATGTCTTGAAGGTTTTGGGTTATTTCAGCATGATAGGCTTGCTCAGAGTTCATTGTCTGTTGGGTGATTATCATACTGGCCTGAAATGCTTGCGTCCAATTGACATAACTCAACAAGGTGTTTACACCAGTGTTATTGGGAGCCACATCACCACAATTTATCATTACGGCTTTGCTAATCTTATGTTGAGGAGGTATGTTGGTAATTATTTTGGCCCAGCTCTTGCATTGTGTCGTATCTACTGCACATTCTGTATGATCATGCACACTTTTATATAGCTAAGAAATTACTAAATGGATGTCTTAAAATCTGCATTCCATTCTTCATCGTGTAAAATTGCTTGTAATGTTATTATCAAATTAAAGAAACTAGCGGAATCTTCAAAAAAGGACTGTTGCCTTTTGTCATCGGAAACTGAAAGGATGCAGTAGGCAAATGACATGATTATATAATTTGCAGCTTCACTAACCGGCTGATATTAAGAGTAGTGTGCACTTTCTTTTTCTTAAATAGTTAGGTAATGTTACTTTTCTGTGAATTGGAGAAGATACTGACACGTCGCTTATTATTTATCCGCTGAATCTTTCTCAAAATAAGATATTGTTTAATATTGCTGGTTTGCAGACAATTTGTAATAACAATGGAAGTCGGATGATATTTTACTTTCTTGATCATGTGATTAGATTTCATTCTGCAAAAAGGGGCCACATCATCAAGTTCCCAAGTGCTCAAAGTTCTAATTGTGTTTACTTTGGCTTTAGCAGAGTAGTTTTATTTTCTCTAATCTGGAAAATGGATTCATTGTGTTACAGGTATGTAGACGCTATCCAAGAATTTAACAAAATCCTTCTATATATTTATAAGACAAAGCAGTATCACCAGAAGTCACCCCAGTACGAGCAGATACTGAAGAAAAATGAGCAGATGTATGCTCTGTTGGCTATATCTTTGTCACTGTGCCCTCAAGTGAAACTTGTTGAAGAAACTGTCAATTCTCAATTAAGGGAGAAGTATGGTGAGAAGATGGCGAGAATGCAAAGATATGATGATGAGGCTTTTGCCCTCTATGATGAACTCTTCTCATATGCTTGTCCAAAGTTCATTACTCCCTCTGCTCCAAGTTTTGAGGAGCCTCTTGTAAATTACAACCAGGTATACAACACCTGTTTTAACTGGACTTAGAGCCCGTTTGGATGGGCTTATTTTAAGTGACTTTTAAGCCAAAATAGCTTTTAAGCCATAAGTTAGGAATTCCAGCTTTTGGTTTTTGGCTTGTTTTTATCATTTTAGCTTAAAACAAGTGCTTAATAGCACTTTTTTACTTTATCCAAACACTACAAGATGGCTTAAAAGCTATTTTGGCTTAAAAGCACTTAAAATAAGCCAATCCAAACGGACTCTTAATTTTTGGCCTCTTTATCCAACTTGCAAGCTGAGGTTAAACATATAGAGAAACAGTAGATTTAGATTGTACTCCTCAGTCCTCGATGCAAATGTTCATTTATTGCTAGAAACGTTTGCTTAGAATGCACCCAATTTGCTCCTTCGTCCTCCATGCAAGTATCATTGTGCAGTTCATGTGTGCTATTGGTCCTTGTTTCTCATTTCTTGACTGCACGTTTTGAACTATCATGAAAGGATGGCTTTGTATGCTGACATCACATCACATGTTTTCTTCAGCTTTTACTCTGCTGTGGCATTGCTGCTAAATTTTGTTATGTTGTCTGCTTCAGGATGCGTATAGGTTACAGTTGAAGCTCTTCCTTTATGAAGTGAAGCAGCAACAATTATTAGCTGGTGTTAGGACCTTTTTGAAAGTTTATTCAACAATCTCCCTGGGGAAGCTTGCAAATTACATGGAAGTGGATGAACCCACTTTAAGGTGTCAAACATCTTATGCTTTTAATAGATCTTTTTGTTATTGTGCACTTTTTCAAGTGATCCATGATTTTGTGGGCTTATAAGTGATATACTGAGTACAATCTTACACAGGACAATTTTGATGACATACAAGCACAAAACACATGCTGTCGATTCCGATGGGAAGATAACTTCTAATGCTGATGTGGACTTCTACATTGATGAAGTAAGAAACACGTTATGTAAATATCTGGTTCTTTTTTGTTCATTTACTTTTTTCTCCATTGGGTAATAGTTGGCTGGCAACAATATTTATTTAACATAATCTAGATAATGTGTCTGTGGTTGTGGTTGTTATTCTTGTTGGATCTTATTCAAGATAATGCCTTTTTGAGTAGTTCACGAATAGTCAACTTTTTGTTGGCATCTATCTTTGTTGTCTGTCGAGAGATGCAAACAAGTACTGTCGCCTGCTTCTCTTATTTGATTGTGTTGCTGGTTCTGATGTCTTAACTTTTAGATTATTCTTTCCCATAAGCTTTCAGTACTAATAGTCTTGGAGGATAAATATATGTGAAATCTGATGTGACCTAGTTCGCGTAGTTCTTCTCTCGTGAACAGAGTAAATACTTGATACGTTCTGTGAAGTGATTCACATTGTCTTTGGTTTCAGGACATGATCCGCGTAGTAGAATCTAAACCTGCCAAGAAGTATGGAGATTACTTCTTGCGTCAGATTGTGAAGGTAATTCGTCTATAGCATTTTAAGTCAGTTTTTTCTTTCAATTTCTCTTGCAAATACTCATGCAATGTGCATAACTTGATTGCATCTGTTTGTGTTTTTCCAGCTTGAAGGGATCATGACTGATATTGACAGGATAAAGCTGGAGTAAGCTATCTTCCTATGTTCTAGTATTAGTGCTAGCTTACTTTGAGCTTTCATTTTTGTACTCGAAAGCAAGGAGGAAAATGCAGAAAGTGGAAAAAGTATACATTTTGTTGTTCCCCCTTTGAGACTCGGTGTTACCGGAAGTTGTTGATTAATGACCTGTTAAATTCAATTTTTTCTAGTGTTGTAATGTCTTAATACAAGCTTGGCTTTTGTTAAAAGTTGAAAACCCTAGAGCTTTTTGTTCAGCCGATGACGTTAGCTGCTTGCATTAGATCTGTTCTCGATGCCTGCACTGCCATTTAAATCTGGTGCTTATGCTATCGTTGACTGATTTTGTAGGTATAGTTTAATAGTGGGTTTTGTTTCTCTTTCAGTATTGAGTTTATGATTTCTACCAAAAATGGTCGATTTCATCGATTATAATCTAAAAGAACTGGTTGTTTTTAAAATCAGAAAACGATTAAGTTTCAATTATTTTGTCAAGCATTTGCAGTTTATATTTTCTGGATACATGTTCTTGTTATTATCGGATAAGGATGATTGCCTGTCCAAAATCTTATCTGCCCACAAAATATCTCTACTTTACCCGTAAGTGTGTACACAACTAATAGATGCACAACATATGTTAAGCACACCGACTTTTTTCACTTAATTATAGTCAAATAATATAGTTTTTGCGTTATATATTACCTTGGTTTGTTTTTATAACAGATCATAATATTGTATGGTAAGGAAAGAAAAGCGAAGAACGAGACGAATTTTGTAAAGTTAAATTAATACGCAGGCCTACTTTTAGAGGTATTTTCTTAGAAGTATTTTTGTTGCTAGGAAAAGATGGTCCATGCTGAGCATGAGCCCAAGATATTTTACATGTCAGAATTTCTTTTACATTCGTCTTTGTTGTTTTGTTTGTCCCTGCGTTAAATAATTAATTTATTAAGAGATCATTACTTATGTCATTTAATTTGTTGCTCATGAGATCTTAGAGTATGCAGTAGGTTGATTGTTCGGTTTGTTCTACTTGTCTTTGTTTTATAGTGTTGATTCGTCCAACGACTATCATGACTTGTGCCATCACAATTTGTTACTCGTCTAATATTAAAAATTTCAATATTTTAAAAGATGCACTTAAGATTCAGATGTTCTATGAAATAGTGCAAGACAATTTCATTTGGATACTCCTCTTTATGGACATTCGTTAGGACTTGCTCCTTTATTATTATTATTATTATTATTATTATTTGTGATTGACTTGAAATGGTTTGGTTAAAACTGAAAAAGCACCATTATTGAGTTTCGTTGGATTGATTGTTGAAGAGCCAAGTGAGTCTATCAAGTCTATTAGTGTTAGAATATTGGATATAAAATTTGAAGTTATTTGGACCTATTTTGAAGAAAAAATTTGTTCGTGAAATTTCTCAAAATTTTTTGATGATCTATCAGAATATATGCACTTCTTATTTTGAAGTTACAATACTTTGTATATAAAACATCTAATGATGTGCAAGGATTTGTGGGTTGTAACAAGTCCATCCTATAGAAATCTAGTTATCCATGTTTGAGTTATGGTATTATAAGTCTTCTTGCGATCAATTAGGAATTGGACTTTAACTTTTGATACGTAAATTATTTGCGAACAATTTATTTAGATGGCTTAAAGCCTAGGCAGTGACACAAATAACCTATTTGTGTAAATCTCCACAAAAAATAATATCATAAAGTCCATAGTTAACACATCGTTATTTGATAAAAATTGAAGAATTCACATTTTACGTTTTTTGTGCGTATAGACAAAATGCAAAAGAATTACTAACAAAGAGGCTTATTTTGTCTTATAAAACTGCACACCTGACATAGTCAAAATAGCCACCATGACATTAAGCTAGCGTTTGGCCATAGATTCTCAATTTTGTTTTAAAAAATTTAATTTAGATGAAGTTTGGTTTGAAGATGAAAATTTATTTGGACTAATTTTTCAAAACATATTTTACTTTTTTTTTTTAAAAACATGAAATGTGATTATACCCTATAAGTTCTAAAGATTATCAAAAATACCTAACAATACCAAACAAACAAACTTGCTAATCCTGCAGAACCTTCATCGATGAACTTCATTATCATTATCACAAACATAGATAAGTTTGGCACAAAAATTATTTTTATAATGAACTACATAATACACTATCCTAAAATCATAACATGATATTTTTATATCAACTGCTAATAACACAATTACTAGCCACTATAATTCGTCAAATTGCAATAATAATACAACATTCACCAATCCAAAAGAAAACGATAGTAATTGGCTGGTAGATTAGTTGGGTCATAATAGATGGTGAGATTTTTTATAAAATACAAAAGTTTGGGGTAATTTTTGAAATTGTGAAAAATTCCAACAGTAATATTTTGGACCAAAAACAGGTCTAGCGCTAGTTTTGGGATTTTGAAATTTTGCTTTCTAAATCTACCAAACATGAATAAATAAAATCTATATACAAACATATTTTGCCAAAAAAATTTTGAATAAAACTTGGCAAAATTTATGGCCATGGTCACCTCACCGGACAATATTATAGTTATAATAAATAAAACAGATTGTAGTTATGCTAATCCATGTGTACTGGAAAATTGAAAAATCTATCGGCCAATACGAAATTCGTATTAGTACATTAAGAATTTTTTCTTCTATCAAACTTAAATATCATCAAAATAGGACTTACATAAAAGAAATTTTTAAGCTTTTCGACTTCTTTTACATCTATATATCTAGCGAAAAACCATTCGTTCTATTAGGCGTCTATATAGTTAATAAGAGGTTTATGTATAAGTTTTAGTATAATATTAAAAATTTAAGAGTTTAAGTTTTATGTACTGATAATGTAATTAAATATTTATATAATAAAATAACTTTAAAAAAATTTACATATAACTCTATTTAATAATCATATTCCAGATAAATAGCTATAATAGATTAAATTACACTTATGAATATAAACAATTTATTACACTATCACTACATATAATTTAAATCGAAAAGGCAAAGATTAAAGTATGATTTTAGATTTAGAAATCAACGTGCAAAGCTCATGCATTAAAATGCAAGACTTTCAATTTTAGTTTTGGAATTTAGATTGTATGAGTTTAATAAGGACCCATGAATAATGTTGTAGAAGTTGATGTTTGAGTAATTTTTCTTCGTATTTCTTTTATTTTCATTTTTTAAAATATTTTTCTTTATGAGTCTTAATTTCCTTTGCTTTATGTTATCTAATGATTTTTTAATAAGCTATATAAAGGTGGTCAGACTCAGATAGTAGAAGCCAATGGCTTTAAACTTATTTTGTTATTGAGAAGGCCATGTGAAATTAACATCCAAGTGCTACGGTTGTATATGAAATTTCAAATGGGTCCCACCATGACAATAAGAATGACGCAGAACAATTTACCAAAGAGGGCCAAAGTACGTAAGATTTACGGAAAAAGCATAACGAAAACTAATGAATAACTAAGATGTTATGGTAATTTTGTCAATTCATGTGAAACAAAGAGCTCAACTTTTGAAGGCCCTCAAACTTGTCAATAAGTACAAAAACGTATAAGGAAAGCAAATGCTATACGTGAGCAACTAAGTTTTTATCATATTTAAATTTTTATCGCTTTTTAATATTTAAATAGTTTAAGTTTAATTTTTTTATTTTAATTTTTGTTTTATCTTTTTATAAATAAAAATAGTCATGTTTTTACATATTACTTTTGTTTTCACTTACATAGAAAGAAAATATCCGCAAAAATATGCCTTCCTCTAATTTTGATAAAGCTAGTATTTGAGTAGTTCTTAGGAGTAGTATATTCTTAATACATTGGAAAATAAAAAATCAAAAAAGAAGGACAAGCAAGGATAAAAGTTTACTATCAAAAAATCATCTTTCCCACCATAAAAGAAACGGAGAAAGAGGGGAGAACACACGAAAAGGTGGCAAAGGGGAGAAAACAAAAAGAGGCTCTTGCTTCTGCGTTTCAAGCTTCAATAGCAAAGGGCTCAGAAACTTCAGCCACAAACCCTCTTCTTTCTCCATGAAATTCCAGCTCAAAACCATCAAAAACCTCCATTAAAATACCTCCAAAACGCCACCATATCAGCCCTCAAACCACCCATCTTCTTTCCTCCATTTTTAGCCATGTATTATCACCTTTAGCCACTCTAACTCCAGCTGAAAATCAGCAGCAAACCCAGCTGCAAAGACGCGCCAAAATTCAGCCAAACCAGTCCCCCCTTTCTCCGTCTAAAACAGTCCAAACCACCCCCCAAAAGAACGAGCTCAAACTCCCACCTTTAACCACTGAAAATCCGCAGAAACACCTCCCAAAAATCAGCTTTAAAACCCACAAAAAAAAAAAAAAAACAGCGAAAATCAGCTGAAATACAGTCAGTCACAAATTCAGCAAAAAGTCGGCCCCAAAATACTCCAAAAATGCTGCCAAAAACCAGCTGAAAACCCAGCTAAAACAGCCCCCCAAAACACCATTCAAAGTTGCCGAGTCGTGTCAAGGTTTTCGCGTTTAATGTCGACGTCGCTTGTGTAATTTTGCGATCGAGCCGGCAAGGCCAGTCGAGTTTTCCGTTCGAGCTCCGGCGAGAGTCCATTGTTTCTTTCAAGTTTTTGGATGTTGCTCTCATTCTAACAATACAATTACTGTACAACTTTACAAGGAGATTATATTATTCAATCAAAATCTTTGGCTCTGTTTTGAGGTTCTTCTCTTACCTCGTCCCTGATTTCTCATTATCAGTCTTATGTGCCTTATTACTTTGTATTTATGAGATTTTGGATAATTTGATGATGGAAGAAAAAATGAGAAAAGTGTTGTTCGTTCATTCTTGCTGCGTCAGTTACATTTCCATGTGTAATTTTGTTTGATTCTTGTTAATTGAAAAGCATGATATCTTTTTAGTTTCTTTTTCACTACTGTTGTCTTCATTCCTTTTTAACTTTCCCCCCCCCCCCCCCATATATTAAAATTGTATAAAATATTATATAATGTCAACATTAAAACCTTGAACCCATTGACTATATGCTACATCCTCCACTGCTACTATTTTTAATATAGACATTTAATGTAATTATATAATATTTTACAGTGACAAAAGGAGAATAGGGATTTCAATAGACTTGGAATTTTGAAAGACAAAATCAAACCAAGAAAGAAAGAAGAAAAAAGGTACAAATTTAGAATGGAAGAAGGATCACCAGACATGCCATGGGTGGGCCTAATTCTAGAAAAGAAAGGAAAAAACAGCAAGAAGGACCCAATAACCATTGCACCATATGGCTCTTTGAGCTTGAGTGCACAAATATATATTTAAGTATTTTTGAAGAGATATAACATTGCTATACATGGTCTAGGGAGGGAAGGATAGATGCATATGAATCCATGCCCTCCAAGGATTCCCCACTGGCTAGAAGCACAAATATACTATCCCAGTAATCTAGCAGATCAGCTCAGAATCCAGATCAAGATCAACCACTAAGATTGATCAATAAACTAAACAAGGATTAGTGCCGTTAATAGGACACATCTTTTAAAAAATGTTTCTTTTCCTTCTTAAATTGTTTATTTAGAGAAGCTCCCTTCTCCGGGCCTACCCTCATCACAGCATGCTCCATGAGATATACATCTTCCATACCAACTTAGAAAGTAAGAAATGATAATAGCACAAGTGAAATAAGACCAAATTACATCACAAAAGAAAAGGTAAATGCAGGAAAGCAAAGATATGTTCAATTTCAATCAAAAGAAGTAATCATGAAAAGCGCTTACATGGTGAATCCCAAATCTCCAAGAAGATCCCCAAAGCTTACATTACGGACTCCTTTGGTGACAGCATCCCGGAAAACACCTAATGGTGAAATTCATATCAGTAAAGAAGAACCTGACAAGTATATCACCTTCTAGGTCTAGACATATAAATTTAGAGCTTATAAATATCAACATAAAGGAAAAACCTGTTAAAGCTTCTGTAACTGCAGCCTTGTCACTTGTGGGTGGAATAAGCCTGTCAAAGCATATATGTAGCAGAACTGAGCAACTTTCTAATATTAAGGACGGACCTTGGATTGAGTAGTGAAGATAATAATAATACCCAAGAGTGACAAAATCCTTGGCTAATGCACTGTAATCACGATTCACAAGATGGAGACATGCTTCAATGAAACCGTCACGAAATTCTTGTTTGAATTCACCCATCATACCAAAGTCTGGGATTGAAAGCAAGTTTGAGTTAAACAATTGATGACAAGTAGCTAAAGCTAAGGCACTCAACAGGGACAAAATATTCATATTGTTATAGACTAACTCTAAGACAATAGACCTTAGGTCTGACTCAAACCAAAAGCTAGTTTCATGTGGTGAGAATTGTTCAAGACCATATAAGGAGACTACAACCAATACACATAATCAATGTGGAATTCTAACAATTCCTCTCCCCCACGGCTGGACATCTGGAGTGTGAAGTAATATAACTTGGGTGGCCAACATTGATTGGGTAGCCCAACATCACGGATGAATCTGGTTTTGATACCAAGTTAACCTTGGGCCTGAGTCAAACTCAAAAGCTAGTTCAAGTGGTGAGGATTGTCCAAGTCGATATAAGGAGACTATAACCCACACATTTCTGATATGAGATTCTAACACTAAAAAATAGAATAACTATGAACATGAGAAACAACCAAAGAAACAAAGAGAAGCTAGTTCTCTAGCATCACTAGCAATCTAGTATATATAACCACTTTCACATATACACTTCATAAGATATTCAAATATGATACTTTGAGTTTCATGAAGATAGCTACTATGAGTTCTCAGCAGCATTTTCATTTGTGAGCTATAAGACAATAGCTAAAACCAATTCATGAAAGCTAAAGGTATTAAACAAAGTAGGCATTTCAACATTCTCCTTAAGAAAAAATGACAAACACTAGAGTAAGAAAGAAAAAAGGAAAGTAGCACGTATAAAAGGCTGCCAACATATATTTGGGAAAGTAGCAAGTACAAAAGGTTACCAGCATATATTTGGAAACATAGCATGTGCAAAGGTTTCCAACATGATATATTTAGTTAAAAGATGGCATCCTGCATGCATATTGAGAAACGAAAATAAATGAAGTACCTAAGTAAGCTAGTTTCCCGTCATATGTACGAAGTAGATTTCCAGGATGTGGATCGGCATGATAGAATCCATACTCTAGAAGTTGATTGAATGAGCAATAAACCCCTACCTGTGAACATTAAGTTCACTTTAAAGTATGGTTCAAAGTTGAAAAAAAGATAAACATTGAGGAAAGGAGTTTCATGACCTACCTCAACCAAATAAAGATCCTTGAACCCAGCCAGCTTTTGCCCCTAGCCAAGAAAAAGGTAGTAACATGAGCAATATGTCTAAGTTTCTTAACACTGCAGGAGGGGGAAAATAGACACTAGTTGTTGGCTATAAGATATGCCACCTCATCTGACCTAAACAAAAAGATCCTTGACACTCTCATGTTGCTGAGAATGTATATATGTCAATGAACCAAATGAGATCATGTTAGTGCTATTGGAGCTACTGTGTTTATCTGTAATACCTTAATATAATGAAACCAATTAAGAAAAAGGAAATTCTTCAAAGGAAACAACGAGATTCTCAAACATTTTATCCAAGTTAATAGAGATGTAAAGCTTAGTCTAACTTAGACCTCTTTGGATGTAACTCTTTAATGTTGCGTTGGTGCTCGTCTCCCCCCTAACTAGGTAGTGCACATCAACTAGTGAATATGTTAATCTAAAGAAACTCCCAGTCAAGTATCCTCTTTACCTTTCCCTGCCGGGACTGAATGTCAGGGACTGTCAGAAAGCCATAGAAATCACAAAAAGAGATGTTTCAATCGGAGGAGCAAATATAAGGAAGACACAAAATGTTCTCAAGATCAGTGCCCTTCTGTAAGAAAATCTCCAAAATCTTTTTTTATTTTATTTTTAAATCCAGCATTTTACTAATCATGTCTTTAGTGACTTTGACATTCGCGTGGAAGAAATCCAACTGCTACTTACGGAAAGATAAGAGAATGTCCAACATAATTGTCACAGGCTAACCCAAAATCTCACTGAACGTAATTATCACGTGATTGTATGCTTATAGCTGCTGGTATGTAGTTGTACCTCAATCCACTGCATAGTGAGCACTTTCCGAGTTGTTTGTGCCAAATACATTTCTGGAACCACGACGTCTTGTATTGCACCATACAATTGCCTGCTCATGCAATAGATGTTTAGTTCATGGATAAATAAAAGAAGATTTCTCCCTGTTAACTTAGTAGATGCACGAATCTGCAATTACAAACTAAAGAGTACCATACAATCAAATGCCACTGGTGCTAGATGAAGCATGCATAATCAACCTAGTAGGCAAGTACGAAATTTTTGTAATTGTTGGAAATAATAGGGAGCATAAACTATGATAATCAACTATTTTTCACATGGTGCGTGGAACTTTTCTCCGTGCGGGTGAACAGCTAATAAAAGTTGGCTAGTATCTTTATAAGAAATACCAAATTGCCATATGCCCATATCCAATAAGAGGACATTCATGATGGACTTGATCCTGAATAATTGTTCAGGTGAAATCAGATTGAGATCACATTCCTCTGATGTGCTTTTTCGTCTCATTTTTATGATATTTCCGTTGCCGTATGTACTTTTGATGTTTTCATATGACATCCCAAAGTAGCTTAGTGTGGCATGTGCAGGAACAAGGTCATTTCCTCTTGGTCTCCATGCATCAGAAAACCAAACAAAAGAAAATCAGTATGCAGGATTTGTCTACCGGAGTTTCATAAGTTCCTCTTTCTCTCTCTCTCTCTCTCTCTATATATATATATATATATAGCCTATAATTTACCCAATTTTGTACAGTTCATTGACTCATTGAAGAGGATAGGAAGAAATATTTCTCTCCCTACCTGCTGCTTAACCACCTCATTAACCAGAGAAACATTGGAGGCTAGTTTTCTATTTTTTGTCTCTTTCACTTCTTGCAGAAGGGAAAGGGTCAAAACCATACTTCATAATAATGAGTAATATGCTTAAATAAAATGCTTCACATTTAGTTGATAGTGTTTTAAGAAAGGTTTCCAGGTTCTGCACATTAATTAAAGGGAAAAGGCTTAAATTACAAATTATTAGATCAGTGTTTCAACAGAAACATCAACCAGTTACAAAGCTTTCGCGAGAATGTATGCGACCAACAGAAGTTGATTGCAATAGCTAATCCATTAAAGCATCTTATAAAATTTCTTCTTATATACCTGATTCGAGCTTCAAAAACACTACTCACTGGTTAACCCTCTTAAATTCCCGAAGCTTGGTGCAATATTAGAAAATTTCAACACGACACAGTTACAAATAAAAAGGAGAGGTATTATTACATATTTGACAGCTCCAAATCAGCACTAGTCATAAAAGGGAACAAAAAAGATTTAACACATTTGGGGATATTTATCTCGTGACAAAAGCTAGTCATTCATAAACTTCAAAAACCAAAGGTAAATTCTGTGAAAGACCTTGGAGCCGATTGCTTATCTTGTCGTTAACCATAAAAAGCAGTGAATCTCTGATCCTTATGGTTTTTAAAATGCAAACTCACTCATCACAAACAATCTAAGTGAGACTGGATTAAAAGTAGATTAAAGGTATGCAAGGAACAACAGATTTCAGATATCTTATACAGGATGCATTCAGGTAGATTAACTATTTTACCGAAATTTGACTCCATTCCGTGCTTCTTGTTTGTAGTCCATCTCCTGCATTCAATTTGATCACCTGTATTCAATATAAAGCACTAAGAATATTCCTCCTTCTATATTGTTAAAAGTAATTGTTGTTAGTTTGATTTGTGCGTGTGTGTGTACATGTAGGCAAACACAGATTCTAGTCCATAGATATGTGTACATGAGGATTTGAGTTACTTTCAGCTATATGAATCCTCTATATCCATTTGCTAACTGGGTCCATTTTATTTCAATATTATATGATTAACTTTGAAGGTAAATTAGAGCACTCTAAATCTCAAACTATAACTACTTTAATCATAACCTATATGGATCCTTTGCTTCTATATCCCAAATCTTCAATCCTCTTATTGTCATACTTATGGACCTGTGCATATGAATGTCTATGCAGAACATGGAAAAACCATCTCAAGCAATCTTGTTCCATTTTATTTTCTATATCTGCTGCTTGCGGTTTTTGTCAAATGTGATTCTCCAATCTTACATGGCTTAAAAAAAAAGTTCATGTGATCTCACTTCACCTTCATTCTTCTTGTTTGAGCTAAATTCTTCTTATTCTTCTTATTTGAGCTAAATTTACAGTGCATATATTCTATCTTACTTCTTATCCTAAAAAACTTACTCTCTAGTACTTCTCCATAGTTCTAACTTTGACAAACTCCTTTGCTACTTTCATCAATATATCATCTGCATATATCATGCACCATAAAACCTCATCCCTTATACTATAGGAGTAGTTAACTCATCCACAATTAGGATAAGCAAGTATAGGATCAAGGAAATCTTTGGTGTAAAGGAAGGTCCTTTGTATCTCCTCCAACTATTCTCACACTTGTGACCGATCATCTTGCATTTCCTCTATGTAATTATGTATTTATGAATTCCTTTCTTCTCAAGAGGATCTTTATTGACACTATCATATGTTGGAATATCAATGTGGAGATCCTTCTTTTGCTCCCTATTAAGTCCCATCAATCTTTTCAAAGATAATTTAAACTTAGTAATAAATCTACAATGTATAAACCCAAACTAGGTCACTATCACCCTTATAATGTTCCTAAGTCTATCTATGTAACTCTTTCCAACGTTTAATCGTATCATTTAGAAGCTTAATCCGTGATAATCCACAAAACCTACTAACCGGCTAATAAAGGGGGGAATATTCCTCTTGCGTGACAAAAATATGAACTTACAAAGCTGAAAGTTTTGATCAGTTGACTAATTTTAAATGTGAGACAGTATCAGAGCAAGTATGTGAGACAGCACATATATATGAGATTTTTCTAGGAAGATTAAGATATAAATGCGTACCCGAAAAAGACTTGAGGCCCACTCATCAACAACTGCCTGTATATTGGACAGAAAATTTGCTCAGGACAAGTAATTGCAAAGAATATGTCTTGTCATGGTTGAAAATAGATGCTTGTGCACACTAAGAATGCACAGCAGCCTAAACCATTTATGTGTTCCACATCCCATCCCATCCCATATTTTCCTCTCAGCAAGGAATTTTACTTGTACTACAATACCTGAAGATCAGTATTAAGCTTTCCCGCCCTCCTTATTAAGCCTGCGAGATAACGTAAAATCAATATGTCCAAGGAGATTGAACTTTGAACTCCAGGTCTCTGCACCTTTACAGCAACAACTTGTCCGCTAGAACGTAGCCTAGCTTGATAGACCTTAAAAAATGGAACTTACATTTAGTTGCTATCACGTTTGGCTTTATACTAAGTGTGAATATTAATCCACCTAATTAAAATATAAGAAAAAGAAACCCACTACTTCACAGACCTGTCCAAGTGACGCCGCTGCAACAGGCTCCGGTGAGATCTCAGAGAACACCACATCTAAGGGCATGCCAAGATCTTTCTCTATAATTTGAAAAGCTACTTCAGAGGAAAAAGGTGTTATCCGATCTTGCAACTGAGATAGCTCATCCAAATACAACGGTGGTACCAAATCCTAGAAGCAATGTAAGTCTGATGAACATCACTAACTTCAGTGAAACATGGGGTGCTGTCACTACGAGTGTGCACCTTCAAACAATTAATTCTTGCAGAGAGATACTTGCACTTAATTTCCCATTATTTCACAGTAAGTAAGAATTAATTGCTGCAAACTGAATCAGTTTATGTTTTGGATACATGCCCAGAATTTTAGTTCAAGATATCTTTGGACCTTAATAGTTGCATAACTTGGAGAGTGAAGAATGAATTTTTGGATTCAAGCAGCTTGTAATCGCAGACGAGCGAGTTCTAAAAACTGCTCTTTTGTTTTATACATTTTTTTATTTCCAGAATCTAAAAGATGTTCCCAAAAAAATTGAGTTTCAGGAAAACAACATAGATCTTCAGTCAAAAAGGAACTAAATTCAAAATGAAATCTATAATCCAGCATGCTAGCTGCAATCGTGCTAACTATTTCTCATTTTCAGAGTCCTTCTGTTGCTAAAGGTCACACAATTCGAACTTGTTGACAAATATTCATAAATGGAAAGGGGAGCTAATGCCAATTTAGTCCAGCAAGGAAGTAAATTCTCTCAGTCAGCAGAAAATTGCTGGATGTTGAGTGGAAGTGAATGCAAAAAATTGGAGATAAATTGACTAGCTGAACAACTCGTTACTTACAGGACGAGAGGAGATAGCCTGCGCAATTTTAACATATGCCTGCAAAAAATAGTTTAAAACGAGGCTTATGAATAGGGAGACACCTTACTGATGCCACTTCCATATTAAAAAGTACTCGTACTATCTTTTTAAAAATAAAACTAATTGGGAGAATTATTGAAGTAAAATTTGCAAGTTGAATTAATAAGGCATACCGGACCAAGCTGTACTAGTATCTTCCTCAATTCTGCAGCTCTAATCTACAAGGAAAAAAAACTAAATAAATTCAAATACACTATGCGAAGATACATTATTCTAAAATATGTACCGAGATAATTAACAGTACTAACTTTGAACATCTCATCAGCGCGTTCGTTAACAATATCCATGTACCTGACGGCGAACCACTTGCCGAGAGTAGAACCGATTTGGACAAGTCTACGAACGACGATCAACGGTTTCTTCTGATAAAACGCGGCGATTTTCGCGATATTGTACTCCGTAAGAGACTCCGCATCCGCCGAATTCAGCTCGAACACGTAGCCTGAGTACTTTGTGAAGTCGTCCACCTCCCGGGCAACTGCCGCAACCGGCGGTGCTGCGCGGCGGGAAGTGGAATTCACCTTGCTCCGCCAGAATAGATGGCGCAAGGAGCGGTCGGAATTTGAAGTGCCGGCGAATAATAACGGCGACGGTTGTGGCGGGACTGCTAGCATATTGTGGCGGAGCGATAGTATTTTGCCTGAGTGTCTGTTAGGACCGTTATGTAAGGCTGAAAATAACTCTAAACTCGTAATACATAATTTAATGATATCACAATTTTTTTGCAAAATCTTATTTGTGTGTGTTGATTTTTTTAGAAGTTTTCGATTTTTTAGAATTGGATTTTTTTTTTTAATGGTTTCGAGTTTTTTTCTAATGAGAAATTTGCACTTTTAGTCCCTCAATTTTGTCAAATTCTTGTTTTGTCATTGTAATATTTGAATATATTTTACTTTCAATTATTAATATGTACAATTTTGATCACTCTAATTGTGAATCTTAATTTTTTTTTGATTTGATTACTCACATGTTACCTTTATATTGTCACATTATATTTGACGATAATACAAATTTAGTTGTAAATGATTCTAAGGGTAACTGATTCCTACATAACAGAATTAAAAATACATAAATGTGCTTAGCCATATATCATAAAGACCAAAATTAAATTTTATAATAAATTGAGGGACCAAAAACGTTATTATCTCCTTTTTTTTTTTAATTTTTAAAATTTGATTATTAGAAAATTCAAACATGATGATGGAGAAGGGGAGGGAAGAAAAGGATGGGATTGGATTCGTGGCCTTAAGAATACGTGAATACGTAGGAAACTTTTGGCATTTCAGAATATTACTTTTCCAATCCTGGAGAAAAAAATTGGCGTCTTGACTTCTATCTTAGAATTTAGATGGATTTTACTTTATTGATGCTGAATTAATTGCACCACAAATTTAGGAGAAAGAGAAAAGCAAGGATTAGATAAGATATTGAGGAGAGGGGATATAAGATATTCTTTGACAATATCTATTTGATTGATATAATTCTTGAAAGCATTTAAAAATTTAAATTTTAGTGTCGTCCTCTATTTGGAATGAAATATAAGCAAAATTAACACAAGTATGATACTGTCTGAATAGATGATAACGACCATATATGTTATGACTGACATACACTAATTAAATAACTTGTTCTTTGAAGTATATAAGATAGTCATGTTTATTAAATTAATTAAGATGGTTGATCCTAAAAATAAGATTTTTTTTTCTCATCCGGTATCCGATATTCACATTGGGGCCCGATTAAATCCGGATTCGCACAGGTGCGGAGCTAGCCCATTGAGTAGGGGTTCGGCCGAACCAGTCGTTTTGGTCAAATCCATGTATGTCTTAAAAAATTCATTGAATATGTACAAATTATTAATTTAGACCCAATAACTTAAAAGAATTAAAACTCTGAACCCATAAACTTCAACTCCTGGCTAATAGATACCAACTTACATTGAAGCTGCTATATTGCATTTTGTTTTCTGAACCATTTAAGTAAACTAATTTTAGGGTACGTGCCTTACACGTGTCTCCCGCCTACAAGAAATTTTTTTGAAAATGGCAATTGATATCAAAATAAATGTAATATTTGCTTAAGGAAATAATTTATATAATATAATTAAAATCTTAATTGATTTTAAAGTTCAGAATATTAAACTTTTCTACATAATTTAATAAATAAATATTCAATAAATAAAATTTAATATATTTTAAAATCCAAAATAATAGAAAAATTAACACATGAAACTGTTATATAGTCAAACATTTGTACAACAGACATCCCTATAATAGCACTTCACTATAACAGTCAACTTTTTATTTTTTTGGAACCAATGTTTCGTGATATATTATAATATATGTCCTCTATAGTAACACTTTACTATAACAGCCAAAAATATCTTAAACAAATAAAGCTGTTATAGAGATGTTTGACTATAGTTATATTAATCTTAATCGATTTTAAAGTTCTAAAAATATTGGATGAAAATTATTTTTACCCCAAGTTTGCTCTTAAAATCAAACGCATCCGTCAACTTTGAACAATTTCATTCTTCTTCTTTCATCCTATACAACATCTATTTTACCTTGAAAATTTTAATTCCTCACATCTGTAATACACCTTTTTACATTATCTTGATACTTTTTTTATGCAGGTATTTTATTCACAATTTAAATAATATCATATCTTATTATACAATTTAATTTAATTTCATTAACATCATCAATAGAATAATTCAATTATGAATTTATTACAAAATTTATAGCTATTTTTTATTATTATTTAAGATTACATTTATTAAGTATGCATATAAATGGTAGGAAAGGCATCTCTCCTAGGTGCATGCTGAAGATAGACGTGCAAAATGCTTACGATTCTGTTGAATGGCCTTTCCTGGAACAGGTGTTGTTATGCCTTAACTTTCCTTCTACTTTTGTGGTTTGGATTATGTCTTGTGTTAAGACGGTATCCTACTCAATAGTGACCAATGGGAATCCAACAAAGCCTTTTGAAGCAAAGAAGGGGTCAAGACAGGGGGATCCATTATCTTCCTTCTTGTTTCTATTAGTAATGGAGTACCTCAGCAGATTGTTAAAAGAGCTAGGAAAGTATCCAAACTTTAATTTCCATCCCAAATGTGCTAAGTTACAACTAATTCAGTTAGGGTTTGCGGACGATTTACTTCTCTTTTGTAGGGGAGATATCACCTCTGTTACTATGTTATATGACTGCTTTCTAAGCTTCTCTCAAGCGTCAGGGTGGATAGCTAATCCAAGCAAAAGTTCTGTCTATCTGGGAGGGGTCACTCAAGAGGTGAAACATGAGATATTGAAGGTTTTAGGCTTCTCATATGGTGAATTCCCCATCAGATACCTGGGAGTTTCTCTAAGCACTAAAAAGGTATCAGTGATCCAATATCAACCTCTTATAGAGAAGATGCTGGGAAGAATCAACTCATGGACAATAAAATTCTTATCATATGCTGGGAGAGTTCAATTGATCAAATCGGTGCTATTTTCCATCCAAACCTTTTGGTCTCAAATTTTTGTGCTGCCTAAGAAAGTTATTAAACTCATTGAAGCTACATGTAGAAGATTCCTTTGGACTGGGAGAGGGGGGGGGGGGGGGGGGGGGC
>MCJB01005858.1:0-59414 GCA_002018475.1 Nicotiana obtusifolia | reverse complement strand
GGGGGGGGAGGGGTGGACTTGGTAAAAAAAACAATGTTAGCCTGGGACAAAGTATGCTACCCTAGATCTGCTGGGGGACTTAATATCCTGGACATAGCTACTTGGAATAAAGCAGCAGTTAACAAACTGTTGTGAAACTTACGTGTCAAAAAGTATAAACTATGGATGAAATGGATTCATGTTTGTTATGGGAAAAGGAGGGATTTCATGGAAGCAACACCAAAACAGGTTTTATGGTTGTGCAGAAGGTTCTGAATGCTAAGAAATACTTTAATGAGGCTGGTTATCATATAGAAGATATCATGAGGATGCAGAGGTTCTCTATAAAACAGGTTTATCAAAAACTAAGGGGAGGATCCCCTAAAGTTATTTGGAGGAAGCTGGCATGCAATAATCAGGCATGACCAAATGGGTTTTTATTCTTAGGTTGGCTATATTGGGAAAGTAATATACAAAGGATAGATTAGTGTAGTGGGGGGTGAATATTACTCCACTCTGTCCTCTGGGCGAGGCTGAAGAAGAAAGTGTATCACACTTATTTTTTGATTGTAAAGTCTTAATGCTGGTCTGGAAGAAGTTGCTAGAGTGGCAAGGCGTTAGTAGAGATCCTATGACTTGGGAAGCTGAAGTATTTTCGGCAAGGAGACATGCTAGGGGAAAATCTTCTGGTGCATAAGTTTGTAGGATGACACTAGCAGCTGCGGTGTATTATATATGGCGAGAGAGGAATCAACGGGTATTCCAAACAACAAAGCAGAGCACCACATCTATTGTCAAGCACATTGTTCAAGAAGTGCACTGTCGAGGGGCTATGAAGAGGAAGCTTAGTGCATAGCTGGAGGAACTCAACTTCTATCCTATATAAACGGGTGCACATCTGAATAGCTTATAGGTTATTTTGTTTCTGAAGCTTTGCAAGATTGTTGCTGGGGCTTGATGTCCAGCAGTAATCTCCTATTCTGTACATACATTACAATTTTGGTAATAGAATATTATTTACCAAAAAAAAAAAAGTATGCATATAATGTATTGGTTGTCCGTGTGTGAGGGAGATTTTAAGTTTTATTTTTTCTCTTTATTCTCCATTGTGTATATAGATTTTTGAGTTGTGATTGTTATTAATAAAATTATTTCTAAATTGTAGTATAAAATTTCTGTAAAGTAAATAAATAACTTTTATGAATTTATTAAAAAGCATACCTCTATTTTTCACTCATTGTTTTATTATTTACATTGCATAATTTATAAAATTGTTATTCTCATTTATTCTTAATTTTGTAAATAAATTGAGTTTTGATTGCATCACAAAATTACTTACACAAATAAGTTATTTATTTTATTATTGAATGTCATTAACTTAAATGCATTATTACTACTTCTTAGTATTTTTTTTGTAACGACTCGACATGTCGTTTTGCTTTATAGATCCTCATTCCCTTAAATAAGACTTTCCGTGTGTGCCTTTACTAACTTATGACTTGCAGGGATGGTTGATTTTGGGTTAGTTCAGGTTTGAGATTCCGAGTCTGGAAATAGCTCCGTATGGTGATTTAAGACTTGCACGCAAAATCGGGTGTCTTTCCGAGCAGTTTAAGTATGATTCGACGCGTTCAGAGTGAGTTGGAAGAACTTGAAGTTCATAAGTTGATTCTATTTGGTTTTGGGTTGTGATTCTTAGTTTTGATGTTATTTTTCGTATTTCGAGAGGTCGAGCAGGTCCATTTTATGTTTACGAACTTGTTGGTATGTTTGGGCGAGGCCCCGGGGGTCTGGGGGTGCTATTCGGGCAATGTGCGGATCAAGTTTGGACTTGAAACAACTGCTGGTGCACCAGTTCTGGTGCGTCCGCACCTGCGAGATTTTGGCCGCAGGTACGAGCTTTTGACCACAAAAGCGGCCTGACGTGGACTACCTAGTGGACGCAGAAGCGAAGCAGGAACCGCACCTGCGAGGGCGCAGGTGCGAGGCAGTCGATCGCAGAAGCGGGGGGAGGGGGAGTCGCAGGTGCGACGCGTGTGCCACAAAAGCGGCCTGACGTGGACTACCTATTTTGGCTCATTTCTTTCATCTCTTGAGCGATTTTTGAACTCTTTGAAGAGGGATTTTCACCTAGCTATGGGAGGTAAGTAATTTTTATCCAATTTAAGATAAATACATAAATTATGGGTAGATTTTAACATGTAAAGTTTGTGAAAATTATGGGTTTAGTTGAAAAACCTAGGTTTTGATAAAAAATGAGATTTAACCACGAAAATGATTATGGATTTGGATGAAAATTATATATTTGAGTTTGTGAGGTTATGAGTAACATTTATCTTCGAAAATTTCCGAAATCCGGCACGTGAGCCCGGGGGTGAATTTAGGAATCTTCCAATTTGGGTTGGGTAATTACTCAAACAGTTAAATTATGAACTTGTACGTACATATTGATTAATTTATATAATATTTGGCTAGTTTCGGGTTATTTGGCACCATGTTGAGAATTTAAAACGGATTTGTGGACTGAAAATGAGCTTGAGAACGAGGTAAGTCTCTTGCCTAATCATGTAAGAGGGAACTCATCCCCTTAGGTGTATTTTGCTGTGTATTACTTGTGTAGGGAGCTACGTACGCACTAGGTGATAAGAGTCCGTGCATAGCTATATTCCATGAGATGTCCGGGTAGTCTTAGATTCACATCATGCTTTAATTGTACCCATGTTTGTTAGGCATACTAATTATCTTAAATAGAACTGAGGCTAGAGATTTTAAAGTTGTAAACTTCCAATCGAGATTTCTTTGTTTTTTTTTTTGGAAAGAATTGAGGAATACATAATAACTCTTAGAAATCCATGTCCACTCGCGTCACAAGTACTTCTACGAGTGAGGTAAACTTCTCTACTCTCATAGGAGCAGGCCGTTCACCTCGGCAGTATAATAGATGCATCTATGGTTCGTGCCGCTCAACCCTCGGCAGTGCATACTGTATTTTGGATCGGGTCGTACGACTTCGGCATAAATCGTGCGTGATAACACTCGGAGCCCGATTACACTTGATATTATGTTATGGCTTGAGAGATTATAATTTATTTAATGACTGAAATTGATTTGGAACTAATATGTGTTAAATGGAGATTTTGGAATTTACTATCAGTTAAAGAATTATTTATTCACTGCTTGCTATTGTGTTATTTTTATTATTCACATATTCCATACCTATTTAGTATTTCTGTATTTTATTATTGGCCCATAATAAGTGTCGATGTCGACCCCTCGTCATTACTTCTGTTACAACTCGTAAATTCGTACATTAGAATACACTGTGAAATAGCTCACATATAGGGACCCAAGAACCCGGAAAAATGGTTTAAAGTTAAGAAAAAGAATAAAGGTGTCGCATAGCTAGATATGCGGACCGCAAAGCACAAATGTGGACCACATATCCAACATCAGGGTCCCAAACTGCAACAGAGTTCTGGGCTGAAATTGTGTCACATATGCGGTCAGTATGCGAACCGCATAACGCAAATGCGGACCGCAAATATGACACCCTCCATCGCAGAATGGAACAGAGTTCTGGGTTGACTTAATATCTAAAATGCGACCAGAATGCGATCGCATTATTGAAAATGCGAACCGCAAATCTGGCCCTTCTGCGTCGCATAATGCAACCGATTTCTAGGGTGAGATTCGCGACCAAAATGCGAACCGCATACTTTGTTTGCGGTGGGTATGCGATCGCAAACCTGAAATTTATCAGGTACGTGTGCCACTTATTGCCAGGCCTATAAAAGGGACCCATACCCGTCCCTTCTTCATTTTTCTGAGTCTAAGCATAATAGAAAGCCCCAAACGACCCCTCTCAAAGCCCTCACATCAAAAAAACCAAATCCCTCTCTTCCAAACTATAAATTGAAGAAGGGAGGCAAGAAATTGATGAGCTAAAGGAAACCCTAGCTGAGTTTCCCCCTCCTACGAACCCCATTGGAGGCAAAGACCTAGAAATTGAGGAATCGAAGAAGAGAGTCAAATAATTCACATGCAAGGTAAGTTACTACTTCCTTTCATGTGGTTTTCCCTTAAACATTCATGATAGGGGGTTGCATGTCTGTAAGAACTTATGGGAGTATGACTAAAAGCCATGAAATCGAAATAAGCGGGGTTAAACGGAATGGGTCATGATTATTAGGGGTTGTAATTGGGTTGCATGTGCTGTAAATACGTTTGATGAGGGTTAGGGGAGGAAGGGTATAGAGAACCACCACATGAGTTTAGGAGATTGTGGTTAATAATGGCTATCACGCGTAGTGAGTAACCATTGAGCTATTCTTTAATTGTAGATTAAAGAATTATGGCAAATTGCGTAGCTTGAGAACCGGCGCAATAAGTACCAGGTATGTGAGACTATACCGTTCTTTCCTTTGTACGATTCCTATTGAATACAATGCCACGAATGAGCCCCAAGGAACATTCTATTCTTAGGAACTAGTGTTGCTCATGTTGTTCTTCCCTCTATGGAATGATTATTCTTGCTTCATGGTGATGATGTCAACGGAAATCCTTGAGTCTTATAACTGTTGTGTTAAAAAGCGGTATTCTTAATTTTATGAGAAAGAAGGGATAATAAAAGTAACAAGTCAAGAACACAAGTCGTAAATAAGCTCGCAATATATTACGTGTATATATATATGTGCATGATTGAACTGTTATAACCGCGCCTTGCAAAGGCCGGGTATGAGTCCACAGAGGCATATGTTATGACCGAGCCTAGTACGGCCGGGTATGAGCCCACAGAGGCATATGTTATGACCGAGCCTAGTACGGCCGAGTAAGGCATGCTATGAGATGATAATGATGAGCCCACAGAGGCGTATGACGATAAAGAGCCAATGGAGGCGTATGTGATTGTGTGGTAACGTGTAGGAAATTAGTTTCGGTAACAGTAAATGTATATGAAACTGAGAAGCCCACGGAGGCGCTGATAGTGGTTTAAGGTAACGATTACGCAACACATCCGGTAGCAATAAATGTATATGAAGATGGCAAACTCGCAAGGGTAAAAGTATAATGTTGTAATGATGGAAATAGGCAATATAACAACAATGTAATAGAAGTATGTAATTAGACATAAATATTACAACGTGTTATGGTTAGCCGCCCTCAGAGGCAATTCCTTTGCCACGATTACCTGTTTCTATCCTGATGCTTATATTACTGCTCTTATATTGTGCTTCCTGTCTTACATACTCAGTACATTTTTCGTACTGACGTCCTTTATTTTGTGGACGCTGCATATCGTGCTGCAGGTCCTAATAGATTGACAGACGGAGCTCCCCCACCGCAGTAGGCCACCAGTTCAGCAAATATTAGCAAAACTCATCTTTCGGACTTGCTACATTTTGGTATGCATTTTGTATAGACATTTGGGCATGTCGGGGCCCTGTTTCGACGTAGGATGTTTAATGTCTACTCTCTTAGAGGCTCAAATAGACAATGTCAGTAGTGTTTAGACAAATGTTGGTTATGTATGAACAGGTGTCAGGGTGCGTACACGTTTTGTAAATCTTATGCCTAAACACAGTAATGCATTCCACGGATATATATGTATGTATGTATGTATGTGCTCGAAGTGTGTCTCCAATGAAAGGTCCAATTAATGATCCTTTTGTTGGAAATAATAAGACGGAAAGTAAAGAAAATAAATTAGCTACGGTGAAGGGTTCGCCGGTACTTTGCAAGCAGGGTCCGGTGCCCGTGTTGCGGCCCCCGCCTCTGGTCGGGGCGTGACAGAGAGTGGTATCAGAGCAAGGTCGTGTCCTAGGGATTGTCTATGAGCCGTTTCTAGTAGGGTCTTGATTATGAGTGTGTTGCGCGCCACATTTTATAATCAGGAGGCTACCTGACATTTAGGAATGTTACCTTCTTTCTGAATCTAGATCGTGCATAGAGCTAAGTCGTAAGTGTTCATCTCTAATACTTCCCTTGTTTTCCAACAGTGATGCCTTCGGCTAGGAAGCAAGTCAATAGTAGACAACTCGATATAAATGCCGGAGAGGGGACCAGTCAGGTGCCCCACACAGAGGAAGGCCAAAGCGAGACGCCTTCTCAGACTTCATCTACTCCTCCTCCCCCAGAGGATATTAGAAGCTGCCCAGCTTCCCCAGTCCCTTCTTCTAATGCTACAAACCAAGACTTGAGGACTGCGGTGCAGTTGTTGACTAGCCTGGTAGCTTCTCAGGCTCGGAGACAGAATACCGGTACTGCTGAGAGACCGCTTAGTACGAGGGTCCGTGAATTTATCAATCTGGATCCTCCAGTGTTTACCGGGTCTGATCCTAAGGAAGACCCGCAGGATTTCATTGATCAAATACACCGCACACTGCGGGTTATGCATGCCAGTGACACCGAGGCAGTAGAACTGGCTTCTTACCGATTACGAAACTTAGCAGTGTTCTGGTATGACGGTTGGGAGAGGTCCAGGGTTCCCAATGCTCCCCACCCGTATGGAATGAATTCTCCGAGGCGTTCCTTCGCCACTACCTGCCAGTTGAGGTACGTCGAGCCAAGGCCGATAAGTTCTTGAATCTTAAGCAGGGAAATATGAATGTACGAGAGTACAGTATGGAGTTTGACTCTCTGGCAAGGTATGCTCCCCACATGGTGGCAGAGATGAGCGACAGGGTTCACTTATTCGTGAACGGATTGGGACCGCACTTAATAAATGAATGCACGACAGCCTCCTTAATAGAGGGCATGGATATCTCCCGTATTCAGGCCTATGCCCAGACTATAGAGGACCGTAAGCGCCAACAAAAGGCGGACAGGGAACAGGAGAGGACCCAGCATAGGAGAACAAGAGTTGCGGGGTATTCTGGTGATTCCAGAAGTAGTGCGAGGCCCCACTCTTCGAGGAGCTCGGCACCACCTGTGTCTAGTACCCCTTGACAGTTTCAGAGCTTGCGGGCATCAAGCTCGCCATATCATAGGGCTACCAGTCAGATGAGATCCTCAATGCCTCGTTGTGAGCAGTGCGGCAGGACCCACTTTGGACCCTACCGTCGGGGTTCGGATGGATGTTATTACTGTGGACAGCCCGGTCACATGATGCGAGACTGTCCTTACAGAAGGGATGGTGGAATGGCTCACCAAACCGGATCTGCTGCTGGTTCTTCCTTATCTATTCGACCTCCAGTACGGGGTCCTCAGCAGCCAGCAATTCGTGGCAGAGGCAGCGGTGCAATGCCGGGCCCAAGCGGTGTTCAAAATCGAATATATGCTCTAGCGGGCCGACAGGACCTTGAGTCATCTACGGATGATGTCACAGGTATATTATCAGTGCTTTCCCATGATGTGTATGCATTGATTGATCCCGGGTCCACGTTATCTTATGTTACACCCCTTGTGGCTGATAAATTTGATATGGCACCTGAATTAATAAGCAAGCCCTTCATGGTATCCACTCCAATAGGAGATTCTGTGATTGCTAGAAGAGTATACAGAGGTTGCACTGTGACGATTTGTAATCGTCAAACCTCGGCAGATTTAATTGAGTTAGAAATGATCGACTTTGATGTGATAATGGGAATAGACTGGTTGGCATCGTGCTATGCCAGTGTCGATTGTCATACAAGGGTGGTTAAATTCCAATTTCCTGACGAACCCGTCCTAGAATGGAAGGGGGATGTTGCTACACCGAAAGGTAGGTTTATTTCCTACCTCAAGGCAAGCAAGATGATCTCTAAGGGTTGTATCTATCACCTTATTCGCGTTATGGACGTGGAGGCGGAGTCGTCTAACTTACAGACGATTCCAGTGGTCAATGAATTCCCAGATGTCTTTCCAGATGAACTCCCAGGTCTTCCTCCTGAAAGGGAAATCGAGTTTGGCATCGATGTGTTGCCCGATACCCATCCAATTTCTATTCCGCCATATAGAATGGCCCCAGCAGAATTGCGGGAGTTGAAGGTACAGTTGAAGGACTTACTGGATAAAGGCTTCATTAGGCCTAGCACTTCACCTTGGGGTGCACCAGTCTTGTTCGTACGGAAGAAAGACGGATCGTTACGAATGTGTATCGATTATCGTCAGTTGAATAAGGTCACCATAAAGAACAAATACCCACTTCCAAGAATCAATGACCTGTTCGACCAGCTCCAGGGAGCCAAATATTTCTCCAAGATTGACCTGCGCTCGGGATATTTTCAGTTAAGGGTCAAGGAGAAAGACATTCCAAGAACAGCCTTCCGAACTAGATATGGGCATTTTGAATTTCTACTGATGTCGTTCGGGCTAACAAATGCCCCGGCTGCTTTCATGGACCTTATGAACACTGTATTCAGGCCCTATCTTGATGTGTTCGTGGTGGTGTTCATTGATGATATTTTGGTGTATTCCCGCTCAGAGGCAGAGCATGTGGGTCACTTGCGGATAGTATTGCAGACCCTTCGGGACCACAGGTTATATGCAAAGCTCGCCAAATATGAGTTTTGGCTGAACTCAGTGGCATTCTTGGGCTATGTGATATCTGATGAAGGTATTAGTGTCGATACTCAAAAGATCGACGCAGTCAAGAATTGGCCAAGACCTACTACGCCATCAGAAGTCCGTAGCTTCTTGGGGTTAGCAGGATATTATAGGCGGTTTGTAGAAGGATTCTCTTCTATATCCGCACCATTAACTAAGCTGACCCAGAAATATGCCAAATTTCAATGGACAGATATTTATGAGCGGAGCTTTCAAGAACTGAAAGATCGATTAACCTCCGCTCCAGTCCTTGCTCTTTCCGACGGAACTGAAGGTTATGTGGCGTATTGCGATGCCTCCGGCATAGGTTTGGGATGTGTACTGATGCAGCATGGAAAGGTAATTGCTTATGCTTCGTGACAGTTGAAGAAGCATGAAAAGAATTACCCCACCCATGACTTGGAATTGGCTGCGGTGATATATGCCTTAAAGACATGGCGACACTATCTCTATGGTGTCCATGTCGACATCTACACAGACCATAAAAGTTTGCAATATATCTTCAATCAGAAAGAGTTGAATTTGAGGCAACGACGTTGGCTCGAATTACTGAAAGACTACGACGTTGAGATATTGTATCATCCGGGCAAGGCCAATGTTGTGGCAGACGCCCTCAGTCGTAAGTCAATGGGAAGTTTGGCACACCTTGAGGCAGGCAAACGAAGTTTAACCAAGGAACTTCACCAGCTAGCCAGCATGAGAGTCAAATTGTTAGACTCCAAAGATGGAGGTGTGGTTGTACACAACACCTCTGAATCATCTCTCGTGGCCGAGGTAAAGGCACGGCAATACGAAGATCCCACCTTGAGGCGATTGAGAGAAGGCATCCAGCAAGGTAGAATCTCAAATTTTGAGATCGCAGGAGATGGGACCTTGAGATGTCAAGGCCGGCTATGTGTGCCTAATGTAGCAGAACTGCGAGAAAAGATCATGAGGGAAATTCACCAATCTAGATATTCCATCCATCCTGGCTCAACCAAAATGTATCATGATGCTAAGGAACAGTATTGGTGGGATGGAATGAAGAAGTCAATAGCAGAATTTGTAGCTCAGTGCCCTAACTGCCAACAGGTAAAGACAGAACATCAGAAACCTGGTGGACTGCTCCAGGATATGGAAATTACTACCTGGAAATGGGAGGTGATTAACATGGATTTCATTGTTGGATTACCTCGCTCCAGTCGTAAGTTCGACTCCATTTGGGTGATAGTGGATCGACTTACCAAGTGTGCTCATTTCCTGCCAGTTAGGACTACCTACACGGCTGAGGATTATGCAAAGTTGTACATCAAGGAAATTGTTAGGCTTCATGGGGTACCAATGTCCATTATATCAGACAGAGGGGCCCAATTCACAGCTAACTTCTGGAAATCTTTTCAGAAAGATTTGGGTACACAGGTGAACCTCAACACAGCTTTCCATCCGCAAACTGATGGACAGGCTGAGCGTACCATTCAGACACTAGAAGATATGCTGCGAGCATGTGTCCTAGATTTCCAAGGTAGTTGGGATGACCATCTATCGCTTATAGAGTTTGCGTACAACAACAGCTACCACTCCAGTATAAAAATGGCCCCATATGAGGCATTGTATGGGAGGAAGTGTAGATCGCCGATTGGGTGGTTTGAAGGTGGTGAAACCGAGCTGTATGGACCGGATTTGGTCCATCAAGCCATTGAGAAAGTAAGAATGATACAGGGATGATTGAAGACTGCACAAAGCAGGCAAAAGTCCTATTCCGACGTCCGACGTCGTGATTTAGAATTTCAAGTTGGTGATTGGGTGTTCCTGAGAGTCTCACCCATGAAGGGTGTCATGCGTTTTCGGAAGAAGGGTAAATTGAGCCCGAGATACATCGGTCGGTACAAAATCCTTCGGCGGATTGGACATGTTGCTTATGAATTAGAGCTACCCTCCGAAATGGAATTTGTCCATCCGGTGTTCCATGTGTCCATGTTGAGGAAGTGTATCGGAGACCCTTCCCGGGTCGTCCCCGTCCAAGACATACAGATCACAGAGGATCTCACGTACGAAGAGGTACCAGTGGCCATAGTGGACCGGCAGGTCCGCAAGTTAAGAACAAAGGATGTGGCTTCGGTCAAGGTGTTATGGAGGAACAGGAATGTGGAGGAAATGACATGGGAAGCAGAGGAAGAAATGAAATCTAAATATCCGTACCTGTTTCCCAATGTAAATAATGGAGATGCCGAGGAAACGCGGAACGCATGAAAAAGAGAAGCATCCCTATAAGGTAAATAGGAACTTGATTCTTCATTATTACCATTCATTTAATGCTTGGATTCAAATGGCGTCCGAACGAAGCCTATAAAAGCTGAAACCCCGTTCCCCTACAGTATTACCTTTCATAAATCCATACATTCGGGGACGAATGTTTCTAGGGGGGGAGAGTGTTACAACCGGTAAATTCGTACATTAGAATACACTATGAAATAGCTCACATAGGGGGACCCAAGAACCCGGAAAAATGGTTTAAAGTTAAGAAAAAGAACAAAGGTGTCGCATAGCTAGATATGCGGACCGCAAGGCACAAATGCGGACCGCATATCCAACATCAGGGTCGCAAACTACGACAGAGTTCTGGGCTGAAATTGTGTCACATATGCGGTCAGTATGCGAACCGCATAACGCAAATGCGGACTGCAAATATGACACCCTCCATCGCAGAATGGAACAGAGTTCTGGGCTGACTTAATGTCTAAAATGCGACCAGAATGCGATCGCATTGTTGAAAATGCGAACCGCAAATCTGGCCCTTCTGCGTCGCATAATGCAACAGATTTCTGGGGTGAGATTTGCGACCAAAATGCGAATCGCATACTTTGTTTGCGGTGGGTATGCGATCGCAAACTTGAAATTTGTCAGGTACGTGTGTCACTTATTGCCAGGCCTATAAAAGGGACCCAAACCCGTCCCTTCTTCATTTTTCTGAGTCTAAGCATAATAGAAAGCCCCAAACGACCCCTCTCAAAGCCCTCACATCAAAACAACCAAATCCCTCTCTTCCAAACTCTAAATTGAAGAAGGGAAGCAAGAAATTGACGAGCTAAAGGAAACCCTAGCTGAGTTTCCCCCTCCTACGAACCCCATTGGAGGCAAAGACCTAGAAATTGAGGAATCGAAGAAGAGAGTCAAATAATTCACATGCAAGGTAAGTTACTACTCCCTTTCATGTGGTTTTCCCTTAAACTTTCATGATAGGGGGTTGCATGTATGTAAGAACTTATGGGAGTATGACTAGAAGCCATGAAATCGAAATAAGCGGGGTTAAATGGAATGGGTCATGATTATTAGGGGTTGTAATTGGGTTGCATGTGCTGTAAATACGTTTGATGAGGGTTAGGGGAGGAAGGGTGTAGAGAACCACCACATGAGTTTAGGAGATTGTGGTTAATAATGGCTATCACGCGTAGTGAGTAACCATTGAGCTATTCTTTAATTGTAGATTAAAGAATTATGGCAAATTGCGTAGCTTGAGAACCGGCGCAATAAGTACCAGGTATGTGAGACTATACCGTTCTTTCTTTTGTACGATTCCTATTGAATACAATGCCACGAATGAGCCCCAAGGAACATTCTATTCTTAGGAACTAGTGTTGCTCATGTTGTTCTTCCCTCTGTGGAATGATTATTCTTGCTTCATGGTGACGATGTCAATGGAAATCCTTGAGTCTTATAACTGTTGTGTTAAAAAGGGGTATTCTTAATTTTATGAGAAAGAAGGGATAATAAAAGTAACAAGTCAAGAACGCAAGTCGTAAATAAGCTCGCAATATATTACGTGTATATATATATGTGCATGATTGAACTGTTATTACCGCGCCTTGCAAAGGCCGGGTATGAGCCCACAGAGGCATATGTTATGACCGAGCCTAGTACGGCCGGGTATGAGCCCACAGAGGCATATGTTATGACCAATCCTAGTACGGCCGGGTATGAGCCCACAGAGGTGATAATGATGAGCCCACAGAGGCGTATGACGATAAAGAGCCCATGGAGGCGTATGTGATTGTGTGGTAACGTGTAGGAAATTGGTTTCGGTAACAGTAAATGTATATGAAACTGACAAGCCCACGGAGGCGCTGATAGTGGTTTAAGGTACGATTACGCAACGCATCCGGTAGCAATAAATGTATATGAAGATGGCAAACTCGCAAGGGTAAAAGTATAATGCTGTAATGATGGAAATAGGCAATATAACAACAATGTAATAGAAGTATGTAATTAGACATAAATATTACAACGTGTTATGGTTAGCCGCCCTCAGAGGCAATTCCTTTGCCACGATTACCTGTTTCTATCCTGATGCTTATATTACTGCTCTTAAATTGTGCTTCCTGTCTTACATACTCAGTACATTTTCCGTACTGACGTCCTTTATTTTGTGGACGCTGCATATCGTGCTGCAGGTCCTAATAGATTGACAAACGGAGCTCCCCCACCGCAGTAGGCCACCAGTTCAGCAGATATTAGCAAGACTCATCTTTCGGACTTGCTACATTTTGGTATGCATTTTGTATAGACATTTGGGCATGTCGGGGCTCTGTTCCGACGTAGGATGTTTAATGTCTACTATTGTAGAGGCTCAAATAGACAATGTCAGTAGTGTTTAGACAAATGTTGGTTATGTATGAACAGGTGTCAGGGTGCGTACATGTTTTGTAAATCTTATGCCTAAACACAGTAATGCATTCCACGGATATATATATGTATGTATGTATGTGCTCGAAGTGTGTCTCCAACTAAAGGTCCAATTAATGATCCTTTTGTTGGACATAATAAGACGGAAAGTAAAGAAAATGAATTAGCTACGGTGAAGGGTTCGCGGTACTCTACAAGCAGGGTCCGGTGCCCGTGTCGCGGCCCCCGCCTCCGGTCGGGGCGTGACAACTTCTTCGAGGTTAGACTGGATACTTACTGGGTACATGTATTTTATGTACTCACGCTATACTTCTGCACTAATTGTGCATGATTTGAGGCAGGTGCATCTGGTGTCCATTCAGGCGCGCACCCCCATTACCCTGAGGCTTAGTGGTGAGTTGCTTTCTGAGTCCGTCCTGCAGCACCTGGAGTCTCTCTTTTGTATTTATTTTCTGTCTACCCTATTTCAGACTGTAGGTTATTGTTTTGTATATTCTACTAGTCGCTCATACACTTGTGACACCAGGTCTTGTAAATGTGCTAGTAGACTTTATAGTTTTTGAGCATTTATTTCATTGCGTTTGCTCCTTCATCAGTTTTCGCTCTACTTTATTAAATTTTCTACTCCTTATTTCCTCAATAAAGGAAATTCAACTACTTTGGAAAATTATTAAAAGAATAATTACATGGTTAGTTCATTGTTGGCTTGCCTAGCTGCGACATTGGACGTCATCACGACCTATAGGAGAAATTGAATCATGACATTTTTATTTTGAAAATAATATGTATTTGTCTATAGGTAAGTCCTTAAAATAGAATTAGATAAAGAAAGAGATATCATTATATTAAAGAATAAACAAAAAGAGATAAAAGTTATAGAGGGTAAAATAGGCATTTTAAAAGTCAACTTTGATATGTGTAGGAGAATAACAATTGTTTAAAATTGGAGGATGAGTTTGATTTTTAAAAGCAAAATTGGAAGACGTAAATGTGAGTTCACCCAAAAATATTAGCACTACTTACATGGAGTAGTTAAAACAAGAAAAGTTTTATTAACCAAAATTTAACTTGATTTTGAAGTTCTAAATATTAAAAAATAAAACAAACAATTAATTAAAGATTACAAAAATATTTATAATTATATAGTTGATATGTTATTCTAACAGTACGGATCATCTCATAGAATTGTACGTCTTGAAATGTAAAATAGTTGACAATATTATGTGCAAAGCAAAGTAGCTAACATTCAATTTGTATGATGATCTTTTGAAATTCAAATATATATATGCTAAAATGTTTCTTTAAAAGTACTTCCCGTAGTAATTTGAAGATTATAAAACGAATAATAATCTAACAATCGAGCAAATAGTTTTGTATGAAAAGGAAAATAAAGAACCAAATTTTTTTGTACGGTAAATACAAAATAAATAAATAAATCATGTTTTACTTTTTTGTATTCTCTCTTATTTTTTTTTAATATTTATTATCCTTATTAAGAAGAAGATATTATCTAACATAGAATTATATCAATTTCCTGACTTCGAACTCTTAAATATTAGGTAATAACTAATAAGTAAGATTTAATAATTTGAAGTTTGCTTGACTTTAAAGAACTAAATATTAGAAAATTAACTTAAATTATAATTTTGTACAACGTGAAACTTATTTTTAAAGGATATAAAAGGCGAATGACAATCGCTAAGAGGTTTCATGCTTTTAATATAATACTAGTTTTAGTATACGTGCGTTACACATGTATCCCATTTTGATGAGTAAAATATTATATTGAAAATTATATTTTAGTTATAAAATAAAATTCTGAATTCTTAACATTGATGAATATTTAATTATATATAGTTAACTCAATAAAAGAAGAAACTCATATAAGTTTACAATAATCATTCAAAAAAAATTGGAAGCTATTTTCAAGTTCACTTTTAAAAGACACAAAATATTATCGTTATTGATAAAAGACAATCATTTTTTTTCCTTGCGAACAAAATGCAGTTCTATTTCTTTAAGTAATAAGAAATATTATATATATGTATTGTTTTTGTGTAAAGACCCACATTAAGCAAATGGAGCACATAGTTAATCTACTACACTACACGTGGCAGTTGGTAGAACATATGAATTCATCACAGTTGATTATTGTGTAGATTCGTAGCACCATAATTTTTAATTCAAGCAGTACTCTGAAACACGTCTTTCCTCCTCCGACTACCATTATTAATTTGAGTAGCAGTCAAATTGTAGTATCTCAGTTCATGTTGATAACTAACTCCCTAATTCCGTAACCCCCCACTTCTCACGTCTCTCACCTTACACACACGATCATCTGCACACACACATTGGATCACCACCCTTTCTTTTCTTCTTCCTCCATATAAAACTTTTTTTTTCTTCTCTATCCCCAAAATCTTTTCTTTTCGTTTCCTTGCCATTTTGTTAAGTAAAACGTACCTCTTTTATTTGTCAGGTTCAAGCAAACATATTAAGTTATAAATCAATTGATACAAGTGGAGTTGGGGGTGGAGATAGGTTTCCACAATGGAGTATTCAAGAAACAAAGGATTTTTTTTGTTGATTAGAGGGGAGATAGACCAGAATTTTATGGAGACGAAACGCAACAAGTTTCTGTGGGAAGTCATAGCCACTAAAATGAAAGAAAAGGGTTACAATCGCAGCGCTGAGCAGTGCAAGTGCAAATGGAAGAATCTCGCCACTCGCTATAAGACGTTTCAAGGTTGGGAACGTTCCGTTAGCGAGGTTGTATTTTCTTCAACTCGCGATCATCAATTTTTAGTGCCTTTGACACTTGTGAAGTATCACCAAAGATTGGAAACCTTCGGACACAAAGTTTCAAGGCGAAGGTTGTTGGAATCGTGAATTTGGTTGCAAAGCGAGGTAAGTATCCGGTCTAACCTTAGCTTGAGGGATTAGGAGTTGTGTCCTATTTGTTAATTGCTTCTTGTTGAGTACGACGTATAGGCATGGTGACGAGTATCTATACGTTGGTGTCGAGCATGACCGTGAGTCTTAGATGGATAGTTGTTGTGTGATTCTTGTTCAAATTGCTGAATATTGTTCTTGGTATTTTTATGTGGAAATGGGTTTTCACGTGAGGATTTGCTACGTTGGTTTCTTCATTACAGTTGTTCCTCTTTGTTATAGGTTTAGATTTCTTCTGTAAGTATAAAGTCAATTGCTAAGTAGATTAGTTGAATAAGGATTTGTTAAGAATTAAAGGGTCCAGGGTCATATTAATGGGTCATGTTTAGATGTTGAGCAAGAACTCAGTTTATGTTAATTGTGGGAATATGTTAAAGCCTTAATTGATGGTTCTAGATGTTGAGCAAGAACTCAGTTTATTTATCGTGAACTTTATTTATAATTGAGTATTGGCATTAGTTGAGCTGAGTAGAAGTTGAGTTAAGAGAGGTTATAGCTGATTCTCCCTTGCCGGGATGTTTGCTTTGATATTATTGTTCCCTTGCTGGGAAGTTATTATATTATTTTTTTTGTTCCCTTGCCGGGATTTTCTTGTGATTTTTGTGATAATTTGTAAAAGGGAGCGGGTGGTACGCCTACCATATGATATAATGAAATGGGAGCGGATGGTATGCCTACCACAAGATATAATGAAATGGGAGCGGGTGGCACGCCTGCCACAAGATATAATGAAATGGGAGCGGGTGGTACGCCTACCACAAGATATAATGAAATGGGAGCGGGTGGTACGCCTACCACGAGATATAATGAAATGGGAGCGGGTGGTACGCCTACCACTAGATATAATAAACTGGGATCGGGTTGCACGCCTGCAACAAGATGAAACTGAAAGTGAAAGTTGCTTATATTTCCCTTTATTTGTATTAGAATTTAATTTGCAGTATCTTTAATACTAGTTGATGATCTGTTTGTTTTTATCTGTTATCCCGAAGCATGTTTCCCTTACCCAGCTTTAATTGTTTATTTATTTCTATCTTTCCGCTGTAGATGTATAGATGTATATATATAACTGTACAGGTCTATCTGGAGTCTGGTCCTAGCCTCGTCACTACCTCGTCGAGGTTAGGCCAGGCTTACCAGCACATGGGTTCGGTTGTGCTGATACTACACTCTGCACTCTTTTGTGTAGATCCCAGCATCGCAGGTTTCGGATTGTAGGGAGCTCCTAGCTTATTGATTATCAGGCGACCCAAGGTAGTCCTGCAGGCGTCCGCAGACCTTGGTGTCTCCCGCTATCTATTTTACCTGTTTCTTTGTTTAGTCCCAAAGACAGTACTTTGTTATTTCTTCCACACTCTTATTTGTAGTACTCTTAGACAGTCTGTGAAGCTGTGACACCAAATCTTGGGTAGTTTCGTTAAGGAGATTTTATTAGCGGTATTTTAAAGTCTGAAATTTTTATTATTCCGCTCATTAAGGTATGTTGTTTGTTAGTAGGTTTAAAGTTGTAATGAATTTAAAAATGAAAATAAGGCAAATAATTCGGTTGATTGGCTTGCCTAGCTTTCACGAGTAGGCGCCATCACAACTCCCGAGGGTGGGAAATCCGGATCGTGACATTCTGATAGGATTAAAAAGAATAAAATTATTATCGCAATCTACAATTCTTTTTTTTTTGTTTGGGAAAGAACTTTCTTTCTCTATCAATGGCATGCATGCATGTGTAAGGGTTGCATGATGTATAGATAGCAAATGCCACATGTCATGTATAGTGGTAATTAAATGACAAGTCTTATTTATTAGACATCCAAGCTAAGAGCATACTTCGAGATTTCTTGACGTGACACAATTTGTCAATTTAGCTTCACTTATCATACAGTGGGACAATAGTATGAAGATACTATACTCTAGCCATCAGAGTGCAAAAATAAGTCAAATATTACATATATTTCAATTCTTCTCTACAGAATCAAAGTATAAAATTCATCACAAATAGCAATGTTTATGCCTCATGTCATCAAAGTTAAATTATTATGTGGCGTGATCACAAATTTTGAATATATCTTCACATTAGTATTTGTTGCATTCTCGAAGTGATTTTAAATCTTTTAACATAATTCTCAAAATGTTCAGTTTCATTTTATCTTTACATTGTGTCAAAACTTTATTAATGAGTTGGTTTTGATAACATATACTTTAAAAAAAAAAAAGAATTATTGAACTTCATGCATATTCAGCAACGCTTCACAAACAATAATGCATAATATCGTATTTTAAAGTGAGTTTACAACTTTAATCATATAACGTTGTGATTCTAAAATATTTAATTAGTTCTATTTTTTTCTCCTATATTATGTCAAAAACATTATTGATAACTTGATTTGAATTATATATTATATAATTTTTTTTAAAAGAATTGATTAGTAAACTTCCTACTTTGTGCATATTCAACAGTGTAAGCGATTAAAAGTTCATTAGTTTCAATACGTATTTCTCGTGCACACGAACATTAAAACTAGTTATTATAAAAGAATGAATGTTCAATGCTAAATATTAAACGACCAAAATATCCTAAAAATATTTAACGACTTTTATACCCTTAATTAATTATATTAATTTTTAATACAAGTAAATAAGAAAATGACACAATTGAAAATACTACACGTTAAGATACATAGTTGTGATAGAATACGGATTTAACCGTATGAATGAAATAACAATTAGTTTTGAAGAAGGCACATATTTATCACGTAAGAAAAAAGTAGTAAGCAATAAGGAATCAAATGCAATGTTTCTCAAGTTTTGTTTTATTCTCGCGTTAAATTGTCTAAAATTCGTGGTTTGTTTTTCTGAATCTCAACAATTCTCTTTATCTCATACAATTGTCTTACTTAGATAATTAGTAGTATATCTTTTGGGAAATCAAAATCTTTTAAGATTTATCAAATCTCTATCTATATCGACTTATCAATATCTATATTATTATAAAAGTACGAATATTATTTTTTTATATCATTTAAAAGCTAAATTATTTTTTTCGGAAGATAAGTAACGCTTATTTAACATTGGAACATTCAAACTCTCTTCCTAGTTAATATTCATGATTTTGAAATTAACTAAATTTTACTTTAACAAGTCCATATTGGATAGACATTACAATGGATCAGAAAGTGATTGCAGTTTTTATTTCAGCAAAGGATTCCCAAGGACACCAAGCTTCGATTTTGAAGATATCAAAATGCATGATTTCAGCTCATAGTAGGATTTTTTTTTACATGTGCTTCTACATGCAAAATACTTACAATATAAAATTTATTTTTCAATAAGATGTTGGATGTCTATATTCTGCAAATTGAAATCGATAATTTTTTTGTATGTTTAAATTGATGAACTTTGTCTAAGAGTAAAGTCTAATGATAATATTTGATTTGCTTTGCAGTTACTTTGTCTTTTAGGAATCTTGAAGATCAATGAAGATGTGATAACAAAGGCACAATATTGATGAACAAGTTAAATCTTTGAAGACTGATTAACTTTTAGAAATCTTCTTCTACTTTAAATCTTTTTAGTCAAGCAGAACTAGCCTTTTATTTTATTAATACTAGGCGTTGATGTGCGTCATCATTTGTTTATAATTTTCTTTTTGGATCGTTAATTTTACCTTTTATTTACTTGTTTGATGCATGAAATTGAAAAATATTGCATACAAATGAAGGAATTTATTTCGCCATTATTAGATAATAAACTCTTTATTTATGTAACATGACAATTGGATTAATATCATACTATCATTGTCCTAATTCGTGATACTTGATCTAATTGAAACAATAGGTTGATGGTACATATTTCTTCAAGGAAAAATGCTCTATCATTACCTTTAATGTGAGATCTCACTGAGTGACTTCTCCAACTTCTTTTATAATCTCCTTTAGTTTAATTTTCTCTAATTATGATAAATTTATTATTGACTCGGTCAATAATTAGGGACAAACACTGATTCTTGAGAGATGTTTGGGACTTGTCAAAGTGTTCGGACACGAGATATTAGAATTATTCGGATAATCATATGACACATCTCGTATTTGCTTTAGACGGTTTCGCTCGACCCATAGATACTAAGATAATCATAGAGATATAGACCAAATTTATGATTAATTCCGTCTAGGATCATGCATTCGGAGATCTTCGTAACTATAAGACAACTTCACATTTAAACTCTTTAACTTTCAATTCTGTCATGCATAAAGGTTGAACTAAAAGAAGGTAATAAAATGTCGGTAACATTTCTCAAACAAACAACTTGATCCGCTAACTACCACCAATATATGACTATTTCTTTACTCATAAGACCTTTTTTTTTCTTTTCAAATCGCTTCGGAACTTTATTATAAGTGGAGAAAACAAATACATTTTGTAGCATGACATTCCATAGTTAGAAAATCATTTAGAAATATTAAGTGACTGCTACAAATATCTAATTAATTTAATTTAATTTTTTATTTTTGAAGGTCTGAACAATATTCAATTCTTTTAAATTTAATTGGTCTACATGCAAGTAAATTTATCATTGCTATAGAAAATTTAAAACAAATTGACAAGGGATATATGTGCAACGCATGTACATAAAAACTAGTTATTATAAAAGCATGAATACAATGTCAGTTTACAAAAATAACCTTATAATATTAAGCATAATAACTCATAATAAAAGGACATAACAGGAATTCTAGATATTAGCCTTATAATCCTATTAGTTTTAGGACATAATACTACATGTTATGAATCCTACATGATTACCTTTAGGAATCCTATTAGTATAATTACTTTTAGGAATATATATATATATATATATATATATATATATAATACTATATGTTAGCATGTATACCTAATACCTTTAGGAACACATTATGTTTTCTTTTAATATAATCACTTTTGGGGTAGAGACATAATTTTAGTCATGTAATCCTATTACTTTTAGGATATACTTCTTAAAAATTCCTATTACTAATTTAATTTGAAAACGTATTATAATATCCTATTACTAATTTAATTTGAGAATGTTTTATATTGTCCAAATTCATTTAGAAAACGGAGAGCTTATAGTATTATAAAAGCATAAATACAATATTAATAGCCCAAAATAACCCTAAAATATTAAACGAAAAAACTCATAGGGAAAGGACATAACTGCAATAATCTTTTTTTTGGACTATAATACCTTCTACGCTAATTTTTAATATTTAAGATTTTAAAAATTAATAAAATTTTATGTATTAAATTCTTATTAAAAATATGTAGAAGGTTTAATAAAATTAATTTCATAAGAATCCTATACTGGCAATACATTACCACTCCATAATGTCCAATACCAAAAAAATATAAAAGTAATATTAAATGAACTGCATAAAGAGTTAAAATTGAGAAAAATACGATAATATTATATTATATTTGAACTATTTTCCTACTCAAATAATATTTTCTTAATCAAATTTTCGTATAATATTGAAAAATCCAATTATTAAACAACAAATAAGAAAATATCTAAGAATATAAATGTGTGAGAAAGAGAAAAAAATGGCTGGTAAGAGTCAATACTACTAATGATTCTACAAACATAAAGATCTAAAAGTGAAATGTCAGATTAATCTTTTACTTTTTGAAAATAAAATTTATGGTGGATAAAATTATAATTAAGATTAAATATTCAAAAAAAGAAATGAACTAATATTAAGATCCCAATCAACATAGAATAAATTATTTTTATGTTAAAACCAAATAATTAAGTCTTTTAATTAATTATTTAGCAAGAGAATCCAATTCAATAATTTTTTTTTAAAAATTCATCATATGAGTAAAATTCTTATTTAAGTTAAACAAAATCTTAGGGTACATAAATTTATTCCATAGAAAGAGTGTTAGAACACAAAGTAAAAAGGTTGGTATATTATAAGAATCAAAATGGTATACAAGTGTCTGAGGGAGCGCAATCAAAGCTAAATCCTAAATAAGAACAAACTTTCAAGACTATATTATAAAGAGTCGACTCTGGTATAACGAGATTATTCTTTGTAAATGCCTCTGGCGGAATCGAAATAATATTTATATGTCATGCATTACTTGCAAATATCATATCAAGACGGATGGCAGTGTTAGTAATAATAGTAAGTGGTGTACCAACAACGATTTTATTGTGAGGCCACTCACTTTAGATTTGATATACCTCTTCAAACAACTTAAATAGCCATAAAAAATATATTAAAGCAGAGCAATGGTGAACGACCCCACTTGTCGATTTGAGCATTTACATTCCGTTCAACTATTTGAAGTCTTGAGTAGCTTCATATGATGTATTATGACCAGTGTGTATTGTCGGCTTTGGTTTTCAGGTGGTTCGGGATTAGTTCGGAAGAATGAATTTCATGTTGGAAGCTTAAATGAAAAGGATTGACCTAGAATTTTGATGATTTCAATAGCTCCGTATGGTGATTTCGGACTTAGGAGTGTATCTGGATATTTATTTTGAAGTCCGTAGTTGAATTTGACTTGAAATGGCGAAAGTAAGAAAATGAAGGTTTAGAAGTTTGACCGAAAATGACTTTATTGATATCGGGGTCGGAATCCGATTCCGGAAATTGAAACAACTTCATTATGTCATTTATGACTTATTTGCAAAATTTGAAGTCATTCCGGATTGATTTGACACGTTTCGGCACAAGATATAGATATTAAAAATTTGAAAAATTTATAAGTTGAATTCGAGGTGCAATTTGTAATTTTGACGTTGTTTGATGTAATTTGAGACCTCGAGTTTCCGTGTTATGTTACGGAACTTATTGGTATATTTGGACGAGGTCCCGAATGGCTCGAGTGAGTTTCGGACGGGGTTAGGATCGATTGGAGCCTTGTTGAAGCTGCTGAAATTTTTGGGTTGCTGGTGCAATCGCTTCTGTGGAAGCTTGGTCGTAGAAGCGAGCAACCCATCGCAGAAGCGGACTGGGCAGCTGGGCGTGAAGGCCGCAGAAGCAAGATTAGTTCCGCACCTGCGACATAGCAAGAAGCGGGGGAATAGGTCACAGATGCGGAGATTGGCTAGAAGCTGTAGCTCACAGAAGCGACTAAATTGTCCGCAAAAGCAGGACTGCAGGTGCGGTCAATTGTAGCGCAGGTGGGAAAGCACTGGGTAGAATACAAAACAGAGGGGTTCCGACATTTTTGTCATTTTTTAGACTTGGGGAGCTCGAATTGATGCGAGTCTTAGAGGAATTTTCAAGAAAATTTCTGGGGTAAGTAATTCTAACTTGGAATTGTTAATATACATGAATCTATCAATATTTTCGTCATGTAATTAGTATTTGAGTTGGAAAATCGCAGGAAATCTCATAGACTTTAATTGAGGATTTGGAGGTCAAGTTGATGTAGGATTTGAGTAAAATTAGTATGGTTGGACTCGTAATTGAATGAGGGTTTGAATTTTGTAATTTTTGTCGGATTCCGATATGTGGGCCCCACTGTCGACTTTTTGAGCGCAGTTGGGAATTTTTTATAAATTGTTAAATTGTAAGCATTGGAGTATATTTTGATTAATTTGCACGTTATTTGACTAGTTTCACATCGTTTGGCTTGGAATTGAGGAGATAGGAACGCGCTCGGAGGTTGATACACGCGGAATGAAATATCCGGAGTCTTGTTTAGCTTGCTCGACATTGGATTCGGCTTGTTCGAGGTAAGTAACATTTCTAAACTTGGAGCTGAGAGTATGATCCCTGAATATACGTGTTATGTGATTTGTTTGGAGGTGACGCACATGCTAGGTGACGGGAGTGTGGGCGTGCACCACAGAAATTGCGACTTAATTGTTTCCGTGGAGTTGCATAATCAAATAATGATGTCATTATCCACATATCCTCTACGTGTTAGAGAAATTGAGCTGAGACTCGTATTAAAGCTCATGTTTAGGCTATGTGCCGATATTTTTGGGACCCACAGGGGTCATATTGCTGTTGAATTAATTAATTTAAAAATATAAATGTCATACTCCGTCATGGTCATCCAGCTGTGAGAATATTTATGGGACCGAGCTGCACGCCGTAGCAGGATATATTGGCTTTATATATATATATATATATACATAAAATATTATTTATGGATCAGGACTGCACACCACTGTAGGCCTTATAGGCTTAATGTTATCGGATCGGGCTGCACGCCGCAGCAGACCATATTGGATATATATATATATATATATATATATATATATATAAAATTTATGGATCAGGGCTGCACGCTGCAGCAGACCTTATAGGCTTTATTGTTATGGGATGGGGCTGCACGCCACAACAGGCCTAAAAGACTTATTATTATAACGCTTGGGCTGAAGGAGCCCTTCCGGAGTCTGCACCCCCATAGTGAGCGCAGTGGATATTATATTTGGGATGGAGTTCCCTGGGCATGGATTTGCCATAGATTTTCACATTTGGGATGGACTTCTGTCACGACCCGGAATTTCCACCTTTGGGACCGTGATGGCGCCTAACATTTCACTTGCTAGGCAAGCCAATGTTAGAGTAATTGTTTTACCAATTTTAAATACTTTGAACAATTTAACCAATAAGACGAAAATGAAGCTAAAATAAAATATGAAATAGTATAATATTCCAATATCTAGTACAACCCGGATCTGGATTCACAAGTACATGAGGTTCTAGAGATTCTACATACAGAGTCTGAAATAAATATAACTATCTCGAATGAGATGAACAGTAAGGAAAGAGGAAGGGGACTTCAACGTCCGCGGACGCCAGCAGATCTACCTCGAGTCTCCAAATGCTAATCCGAGCTGATGCACCTCACGTACACCTGGGACAAGTACCAAAATCTGCAAAAGAAGTGTAGAGTGTAGTATGAGTACAACCGACCCAAGGTACTCGTAAGTGTCGAGCCTAACCTCGACGAGGTAGTGACGAGGCTATGATAGGACACGCATGTAATTAAACCTGTACAGACGAAAATATACGCATAACATAACAATAAATAAGGATTTAACATGTATCATTGGGAGGGGACATGCGAAAGGGGTACAAACTACGGTAACTATAACAAGCAATGACAACATGAAACAGTCAATAAACCTTTAGCCAATGAAACGGATAAACATAATGAATATAAATTGCACGGCATGACCCTTCGTGCTTTTACTCTCAACCTCACCCTGAAACAATAATAATGGCATGGCGTCACCCTTCATGCTTTTACTCTCAGTCTCTCCATAAAATGATAAATACAACATGGCATCACCCTTCGTGCTTTTACTCTCAATTTCATCATGGAATAATAAACACGACACGACATCACCCTTCATGCTTTACTCTCTTTCTCACTATGTATAAATTATCAAATGGAATAATAATCGGTACGACATCACCCTTCGTGCATTAATACTCTCTCCCTTACCATGAAGCAATGAATATATACCATTTGGGAGAAAGAATAATCAGGAGTAAACCTTACGTCAACAACGTTTCTACAATACCGAGCCTCAACTTCCAATAATATTCAATTATCTCCAATAATTCGTAAGGTGGAAAGAATGATCAATTAAGTAATAAACTACTCTAGACATGGATATCATAATCAAAGAAGGAAATAAATCAGGAGAAACAAATTCCAACCGCATGCTTTAACCCAACAACAATGCATAAGTACTCGTTACCTCACATATACATTGTACCCAATATTTAAACACGTAGCAAATAGGCAAAAGAGTCATAATCCCTCAAGTCAAGGTTAACCACGACACTTACCTCGCTCCAAAAATCAACTCAAAGCTCAACCACAGCTTTTCCTTTCGAACAAGCCTCCGAGCCAACCAAATCTAGAAAATTACCAACCAACGATTCAAAATAAGCCTTAAGAACTACCCTCGAATGAGAAAGGTTCAATATAGGTCATTAATGAAAAATTCAACAAAAGTCAACTCCCGGGCTCGGTTGGTCCAAACCCGAAATTCAGATCAAACCCGATACCCATTCTTCCCCGAGCCCGGTTATGTAATTTATTTTGAAATCCGACCTCAATTTGAGGTCTAAATTCAAATTTTACAAAAGTTCCTAATTCTAACCCAAACCCCCAATTTCTACCATAAAAATCCTAGATTTTTGGTTGAAATCTTATGAAATGTAATGGAAAATTGAAAGACGATAGGTTAGAATCACTTACCAACGAATTGGGGAAGAAGAACTCTTGGAAAAATCGCCTCTAAGGTTTCTTCTAGGTTTGAAAATTTGAAAGAATGAATAAAATCCCATCTAACTTAGCTTAAGTCCAGGCGCAGATGTCGCAATTGCGACCTGGGGTTCGCAATTGCGAGCCCCCCAAATGCAAAAAATCCTTCACAATTGCGAAGATCCCCCATCTCTGCTACCATCGCAAATACGACGGTTTTGTTCGCAATTGCGAACTTGGGAAGAGATCATTTGGATTCCATTAGTAATGAGGATTCGGAATATCACACATTGACTAATCAAAGAGAGATTCAACAACTATCAGGCGATAAAGAATAAAGAAAGAAAGATATGGGGAAAGATCCCAGACCTGGCTCGCTCCAGGCGGATTCACTTGAATAAGAAGTTGAATCACGAGCAGGCTATTGGATTTCCTCCTCGCTACCCACCTTCTGTCTTCCTTACTTTCTATCTTGTCTAAGCTCCGCAATTGCGACCCCTTGATCGTAATTGCTAACCATTCCCTCCCCGGTACTACTTCGCAAATGCGAACCCATTGTTTGCAAATGCGAACCCAAGGTGCCCAGTTACTCCTCGCAATTGCGAGGGAGTAGCTCGTAATTGCGAACTTGACAGGTTAACTGCCTTATCGCAAATGCGAAGCTAGACCTCAAAATTGCGAGGTCTGAGGCCTGCACCAGAAACAGTAGAGCACCAGCTATTTTCTAAGTTCACTTTCACTCCGTAGCCTATCCAAAAACTCACCTGAGCCCTTGGGGTTCCAATCCAAACATGCATACAAGTCCAAAAACCTCATACGAATTCGCTCGCACGATCAAATCGCCAAATAACACCTAGAACTACGAATCAGACACCAAATCAAATGAAATTTATAATGAAACGTTAGGATTTCTATTTTAACAATCGGACGTCCGAATCACGTCAAACCAACTTCGTTTTGCACCAAACTTTACAAATAAGTCATAAATATAGTAAGGAGCCTATACCAAAATCCGGACGCGGTAGCAATAAAATCAAAATTTGGTCAAATTTTTAAAGTCATTAAACCTTTAGACTTCAAATTTTTGACAAAATGCTATAACTCGAGCTAGGGACATCATAATTCGATTCGGGGCATACGCCCAGGTCCTAAATCACGGTACGAATCCGCCGGGACCGTCAAAATACAGATCCGTATTCGTTTGCTCAAAACGTTGATCGAAGTCAACTCCAATGGATTTTTAAGGCATAATTTCACTTTTTATCAATTTTTTACATAAATGCCTCCTGGAAAAGAGACACAGACTGCGCATGCAAATTGAGAAAGGCTAAAATGAGATATTTGAGATTTCGAAACACAGAATTAAGGTTTAAAATTCTAGATGACCTATTGGGTCATCACATTTTCCACTTCTAAAACAACCGTTCATCCTCGAACGGACATAGAAAAGTACCTGGACTGGTGAAAAGGTGTGGATATTCGCATGTTCGACTTGGACTCCCAAGTAGCTGCCTGGACTCGCTGACCTCTCCACTGCACTCGAACTGAAGGATAACTCTTCGACCTCAACTATCGGACCTGCCGAGCTAGAATAGCCACGGCTCTTTCTCATAAGTCAAATCCTTGTCCAACTGGACTGAGCTGAAATCTAACACATGGGACAGATCACCGTGATACTTTTGAAGCATAGACAAATGGAAAACTGGATGGACTGCTGATAAACTAGGTGGCAATGCGAGCCTATAAGCAATCTCACCTACTTTCTCCAGAATCTCAAAGGGTCCGATATACCTAGGGCTCAACTTGCCCTTCTTCCCAAACCTCATCACACCCTTCATGGGTGAAACTCGAAGCAATAACCTCTCTCCGACTATGAATGCAACATCACAAACTCGACGGTCGGCATAACTCTTCTGCCTAGACTGAGTTGCGCGAAGTCGGTCCTGAATAATCTTGACCTTATCCAAGGCATTCTGCACCAAATCTATACCCAACAACTGAGTCTCCCCCGGCTCGTACCATCCAACTGGCGATCGACACTGCCTCCCGTATAATGCCTCATAGGGAGCCATCTAATTGTTCGACTAGTAGCTGTTGTTGTAGGCAAACTCCGCAAGTGGCAAGAACTGATCCCAAGAACCCCCGAAATCTATAACACAAGCTCAGAGCATATCCTCCAATATCTGAATAGTGCTCTCGGACTGTCCCTCCGTCTGAGGATGAAATGCTGTGCTCAACTCAACCTGCGTGCCTAACCCACTGTCATGACCCAGATTTTTCACCCTCGGGAGTCGTGATGGTGCCTACTAGTGAAAGCTAGGCAAGCCAATCAGCCGGATTATTTACCACTTTTCTATTTACGAATTCATTGCAGCACAAAAACATCAACTAAAGAACAGTGATTCAACAAACGAAATAGATGCAATTTTCATACTTTACAAAAATATCATCGATAAAATATCCTTAACCGACTACCCAAGATTTCGTATCACAGTTTCACAGACGGTTTAAGAGTACTACAAACAAGGGTCTGAAGAAATAATAAAATACTGTCTCCGGACTACATAGAAGAAACAGGTACAAGAAATGGACATGAGACACCAAGATCCGCGGACGTCTGCAGAACTACCTTGGGTCGCCTGAAAATCAAGGGCTGAAAGCTTCCTACTGTTCAAAACCTGTGGCACTGGGATCTGCACAAAAGAGTGCAGAGTATAGTATTAGCACAGCCGACCCCATGTGCTAATAAGTTCCTGGCCTAACCCCGGTGAGGTAGTGACGAGGCTAGGACCAGACTCCAGATAGACCTGTGTAGTTATAAACATATACACATCTACAGTGGAAGATAGAAATACATAAAATATTCAAAACCGGGGAAGGGGGAGAACATACATCGGGATAGCAGATAAATAAAAACAAAACAAATCATCAATGAATAAGAGAGAAAACAGCAAATTTAACCTTTAACACACAATAAAGTGAAATACAAACCACCTTCACCTCCAGTATCCTCTTGTTGCAGGCGTGCAACCCGTTCCCACTTACAGTAACCTCTTGTGGCAGGCGTGCCACCTGCTCCCACTTACATCATACATTATATCTCGTGGCAGGCGTGCCACCCGCTCCCACTTACAGTGTATCTCGTGGCAGGCGTGCCACCTGCTCCCACTTACAGTATATCTCGTGGCAGGCGTGCCACCCGCTCCCACTTTTATCATATCCTGTGGCAGGCGTGCCACCCGCTCCCACTTTCATCATCACAACAATCACAAGAAGTCCCGGCAAGGGAATAAAGCAACATAATAACTTCCCAGCGAGGGAACAATTAACATCAAAACAATCATCCTGGCCAGGGGGAAATCAGCTATAACCAAACCAAACTCGACTCCTATTCAACTCAATCAATACCAGTACTCAATTACAGTTAAAGTTCTACAATTAACCTCCCAACCTAATTACTATTTTATTAAGTCTAGACGCGACTCTACTAATGTGACACTGGACCCCCTTAACTTCTAATGAACTCTTAAGACACTACTCACGATTTTGACACTGGACCCCTTTGACTCCTAACAATTCTTTACTCGACTAGTCTAGTTAACCATCAACTTTATACCGAATAGAAGGAGGCCAGAGCCATAACCAAAAGGAACGACTAAAATGAAGAAACCTTGTGGTAGGCATACCACCCGCCCCCAATTCACAATATCTTGTGGCAGGCGTGCCACCCGCTCCCACTTACAGTATATCATAACAAAATCAAGGATAGTATTCAATAATTCGAAACAATAATCACACAACAATTATCCATATTTGACCCACGGACATCACGTGATACCAACATTTAGATACTTGTCACCATGCCTATACGTTGTTCTCAAGAAGGAGCAATTTAACAAATAAGACACGATTTCTAATCCCTCAAGCTAAGGTTAGAACAAACACTTACCTTGCTTTGCAACAAATTCCTAGATTTCCAACAATTCTTCGAGCCCAACCTTTTATTGGTGCTCACGAACTTTTGGTGGACTCAATTGGAGCTAACGAGCTACAACTTGGTAGGGTGCCTTAACTCAGCTGAAATCTTGGTACCGTTTCACAACGCAATATGTAGCAATTTGAGCCTGGTCTTGGGGTTAAAGAGTGGGGTTTTTCATAATTGATGTTGGGATTTGAAGGGAGTGATATTGCGGTTGTTTTTCAGCTTAAATTGGGGCTATTTCCGGAGAGTTTGCAGCTGGTTCTTAGTGGGTTTAAATGGGGAGAGCTGGGCTGGTAATTGGAGGTTGACGGCTATATTATGGATGTGTTTTCACGGAATTTGTGGCTGTTTCAAGGTGATTTTTGAGGTTTATTTGTTGGGGTTTGAGGGTGTTTTGGGGAGGTTTCTGAGGTAGTGGCGAAGAAAAGTGGGTTTTTGCATGTTAGGGTTCCTGGTTCCCATTTATAGTGGGTCAAAATTCGGAACAAAAATAAAACTTTCAGGTGCTTAAAATGCTATCGCATACTCGTCGCATAATCAATATGCGGTCCACATTTGGACCAAATTTCTGACATGGCATTTGGCCCAGGAATCTGCCTCATTCTGCGATTTCACTGTGAGATTTGCGGTCCGCATTTTAGAAATGCGACCGCATTTCTCACCGTATTTTTGACGTAAAATTTTGTCCAATACTCTGTCCCAATCTGCGATATAGGCAGTGTAATTTGCGGTCCGCATTCATGAAATGCGACCGCATTTCAGACAGCATTTTTGACATGGATCTTTGCCCAGAAATCTGTCTAAGTATGCGATGCCCGTGTAAGATATGCAACCTGCATTGTTGAAATGCGACCGCATATCCTGCTTTACTTATTTTTTTGAACTCTTTTCTTAGTTATTAGATTCTTATACCTCATACCCTTCAAGAATGTTAAGATTACATAATTACAAAGAGGGATTGGCGCTCAAAACAAGCCAAATCTAAACAATTAGTATCATATGTGTTTCTACGGCACATCGGGTCGTTACATTCTCCCCCTCTAAGACAACCGTTCGTCCTCGAACGGGAAGGATAAAGAAGTACCTGAGTCGGGGAAAAGATGTGGATAACGGCTCCGCATATCGGATCGGACTCCCAGGTCGATGCCTCAGGAGGCTGACCTCTCCACTGAACACAAACAGAAGGAAAACTCTTTGACCTTAACTGACGAACCTGCCGGTCTAGAATAGCTACCGGTTCCTCCTCATAAGACAAGTCCTTGTCCAACTGAACGGTGCTGAAATCTAGCACGTGAGTTGGATCGCCGTGATATTTTCGGAGCATGGACACATGAAAAACTGGATGCACGGCTGATAAGCTTGGTGGCAATGCAAGTCTATAAGCCACCTCTCCAACTCGATCCAGAATTTCGAATGGACCAATGAATCTAGGGCTAAGCTTGCCCTTCTTCCCAAATCTCATCACGCCCTTCATAGGCGACACTCGGAGTAATACCCGCTCACCAACCATAAAAGCCATATCTCGTGCCTTGCGATCTGCATAGCTCTTTTGCCTGGACTGAGCTGTACGAAGCCTTTCCTGAATGATCTTGACCTTGTTCAAGGCCTCCTGAACCAGATCTGTGCCTAACAACCGAGCCTCTCCCGGCTCAAACCACCCAACCGGGGTTCGACACCGCCTACCATATAAAGCCTCATAAGGAGCCATCTGGATGCTCGACTGGTAGCTGTTATTGTAGGCGAACTCCGCTAATGGCAAAAACTGATCCCACGAACCTCCAAAATCAATAATACAAGCTCGGAGCATATCCTCTAATATTTGAATAGTCTGCTCGGACTGTCCGTCCGTCTGAGGATGAAATGCTGTGCTCAACTCAACCTGGGTGCCCAACTCCCGCTGAACTGCCCTCCAGAAACGTGAAGTAAACTGCGTACCCTGGTCCGAAATGATAGACACCGGCACACCATGAAGGCGAACAATCTCCCGGATATAAATCTTAGCTAACCTCTCGGATGAATAGGAGGCTGCCACAGGGATGAAGTGGGCTGACTTGGTCAGCCTGTCAACAATGACCCAAACTGCGTCGAACTTCTTCCGAGTCTGCAGAAGTCCAACAACGAAATCCATAGTGACCCGCTCCCACTTCCACTCGGGGAGTTCAATTCTCTGAAGCAGCCCACCAGGCCTCTGATGCTCACACTTGACCTGCTGGCAATTCAAACACCGAGCCACATATGCAACTATATCCTTCTTCATTCTTCGCCACCAATAGTGCCGCCGCAAATTCTGATACATCTTCGTGGCGCCCGGATGTATAGAATACCGAGAGATATGGGCCTCCTTTAAAATCAATTCCTGAAGTCCTTCGACATTAGGCACACAAATTCGACCCTGTAATCTCAAAACTCCATCATCGCCTAAGGTGACCTGCTTGGCACCTCCTCGTCGCACCGTGTCCCTAAGGACACACAAATGGGGATCATCAAACTGTCGATCACGTATTCGCTCCAACAACGAAGAACGAGCGACCGTGTAAGCTAATACCCGATTAGGCTCAGAAATATCCAATCTTACCAACTGATTGGCCAAAGTCTGAAAGTCCAAAGCAAGTGGCCTTTCGCCAACCGGAATATAAGCAAGACTGCCCATACTGGCCGACTTTCTACTCAAGGCATCGGCCACCACATTGGCCTTTCTCGAGTGATATAAGATAGTGACATCATAGTCCTTTAACAACTCCAACCACCTCCTCTGCCTCAAATTTAACTCCTTTTGCTTGAACAGATACTGAAGACTCTTATGATCCGTGAACACCTCACACGGCACGCCATATAAATAGTGCCTCCAAATCTTCAAGGCGTGAATTATGGCTGCCAATTCTAAATCATGCACCGGATAGTTCTTCTCATGAATCTTCAACTGCCTCGAAGCATAGGCAATGACCTTGCCCTCCTGCATTAACACTGCACCAAGCCCAATACGAGATGCATCACAATAAACTGTGTAAGGCCCTGAGCCTGTGGGCAAAACTAACACTGGTGCCGTGGTCAGAGCTGTCTTGAGCTTCTGAAAGCTCGCCTCACACTCATCCGACCACTTGAACTAGGCACCTTTCTGGGTCAACTTGGTCATCAGGGCTGCGATGGATGAAAACCCCTCCATAAACCGACGATAGTAGCCTGCCAGTCCCAAGAAACTCCGGATCTCTGTAACTGATGCCGGCCAAGGCCAGTCCTTGACTGCCTCAATCTTCTTCGGATCAACCCGAATACCCTATGCCGATACAATATGACCCAAAAATGTAACCAAACCCAGCCATAACTCACACTTTGAAAACTTGGCATACAACCGACTATCCCTCAGAGTCTGAAGAACCACTCTGAGATGTTGCTCGTGCTTCTCCTGGCTGCGGGAATATACCAGAATTTCGTCGATGAAAACTATCACGAATGAGTCCAAATAAGGTCTGAACACTCGGTTCATCAAATCCATAAAAGCTGCTAGGACATTAGTCAGCCCAAATGACATAACCAAGAATTCATAATGCCACTCGGTTCATCAAATCCATAAAAGCTGCTAGGACATTAGTCAGCCCAAATGACATAACCAAGAATTCATAATGCCCGTACCGAGTGCGGAAAGCTGTCTTAGGGACATCGGATGCCCTAATCTTCAACTGATGGTAGCCAGGCCTCAAATCAATCTTTGAAAATACCTTGGCACCCTGGAGCTGATCAAACAAATCATCGATCCTCGGCAATGGATACTTATTCTTGATTGTAACCTTATTCAATTGTCGGTAATCGATGCACATTCTCATTGACCCATCCTTCTTTTTAACAAACAACACCGGCGCACCCCAAAGTGAAACACTGGGTCTAATGAAACCCTTCTCGAGCAGTCTTGCAACTGCTCTTTCAACTCCTTTAACTCTGGCGGGGCCATGCGATATGGCAGGATAGAAATGGGTTGAGTGCCTGGAGCCACATCAATGCAAAAGTCAATATCCCTGTCGGGTGGCATCCCCGGTAGGTCGGATGAGAAAACCTCGGGAAACTCATGAACCACGGGCACATATTCAATAGAGAGGACCTCAACACTGGAATCACGAACATGATCCAGATAAGCCAAACACCCCTTCTCGACCATACGTCGAGCCTTCACATAAGAGATAATGCTACGGGTGGAATGACCAGGAGCCCTTTTCCACTCCAAACGGGGCATACTCGATAAAGCTAAGGTCACAGTCTTGGCATGGCAGTCCAGGATGGCATGGTAAGGTGATAACCAATCCATCCCCAATATGACATCAAAGTCAACCATGTCTAAAAGCAATAAGTTTATACGGGTCTCAAGACCCCCAATCACTACAACACAGGAATGATGGACTCGATCTACCACAATAGAATCACTCACCGGGGTGGACACATAAACAGGAACACCCAATGAATCACTAGGCATGGCCAGATACGGTGCAAAATAAGAGGAGACATACGAGTAGGTAGACCTTGGATCAAATAATGCTGAAGCATCGTTATCACAGACCAGAACCGTACCTGTAATCACTACATCTGAAGCCTCTGCCTCGGGCCGGGCTGGGAAAGCATAACATCGGGGCTGAGCCCCACCACCCTGAGCCACATCTCTAGGACGGCCTGCTGCTGGCTGGCCCCCACCTCTGCCGACCTGAGCTCCACCTCCAGTACCCCTACCTCTAACTCTAGCACCTCTACCCCCACCTCTAGCTAGCTGGGCGGGATGCGGAACATCTGGTGCCTGTGTCATAGCACGAGAATCCTGGTGTGGAGAATTGCTTAAAGCACGACGGCAATACCTAGCAATGTGCCTCGTGTCGCCACACATATAACAAGCCCTAGGCTGCCGACTCTGGAAACTCTGTAGCGGTTGTGCACTGATTGACTGCTGATCGATATACTGCATCTGAGAACCGCGGTTACCTGAAGCACTGTGAGAAGCCTGGAGAGCTGACTGAAAGGGCCTAGGAGGATGGCCTCTACCATATGAATCTCTGCCCCCAGACGAAGTACCACTGAATCTGCCTGAATGACGGGGTCTCTTATCCGACCCATGACCACCTCCATGTGACAGAACCATCTCGACTCTACTGGCCACATTCACTGCCTCCTGGAAAGTAATCTCACTCCCAGTCTCCCTAGCCATCTGAAGTCGAATTGGTTGTATGAGACCGTCAATAAATCTCCTCACCCTCTCCCTCTCTGTAGGAAGTATGATGAGAGCATGCCGAGCCAAATCGATGAACCTGGACTCATACTGGGTAACCGTCATGGAACCCTGTTGAAGGCGCTCAAACTGCCTACGATAAGCCTCTCTCTGAGTAATGGGGAGAAACTTCTCCAGAAATAATTCTGTAAACTGCTCCCAAGTCAAAGATGGCCAACCGGCTGGCCTAGTCAAGCAATAATCCCTCCACCAAGTCTTAGCGGATCCAGACAGGCGAAATGCCGCAAAATCTACCCCGTTGGTCTCAACAATACCCATGTTCCTGAGAACCTCGTGGCAGTTGTATAGGAAGTCCTAGGGATCCTCCAAAGAAGCACCGCTGAAGGTATTAGTGAAGAGCTTGGTGAACCTATCCAGTCTCCACAAATCATCGGCGGACATGGCCACCCCAACCGCCCCATTGCCGGCCTGAGCTACTATTCCCGGCTGAACTGTCACAGCTGGCTGAACCGTTGGAACCTAAGCCTGGGGAGCTGCTTGCTCCGGAGTACGGATAACAGGAGTCTGAGCCCCTTCTCCAGCCTGAGGAGTGGTTGGTGCTGTAGGAAGTAAGCCCGCTAGGGTCCAAAGCGTCCTGAAGAACTGGGGTAGCAATAAACCCCTCCGGGACCTGAGCTGCTGGGGCCGGAACCTCCTCGTCAAGATCAATCTGAGGTACCGCTACTGGTGCTGCTGCAGGAGGCTGAGTCCTGCCCCTACCTCGACCTCTAGCACGACCTCGGCCTCGCCCTCTGCCCTGCGTGGGAGCTGTTGCTGGGGGCTCGGGCCGCGGAGCGATAGATGAGGAAGCTCGTGTTCTCGCCATCTGCGAAAGAACAGAGTAGGAATCCGTTTAGCATTAGAGAGCAAAACTACACGATAAGAAAGAACAAATATGAAATTTCTCCTAACTCTGTAGCCTCTGGGGGATAAATACAGACGTCTCTGTACCGATCCCTCAGACTCTACCGAGTTTGTCTGTGAACTATGAGGCCCATGTAAAGCTAGAGCTCTGATACCAACCTGTCATGACCCGGCTTTCCCACCCTCGGGAGTCGTGATGGCGCCTACTAGTGAAAGCTAGGCAAGCCAATCAGCCAGATTATTTACCACTTTTCTATTTACGAATTCATTGAAGCACAAAAACATCAACTAAAGAACAGTGATTCAACAAACGAAATGGATGCAATTTTCATACTTTACAAAATATCGTCGATAAAATATCCTCAACAGACTACCCAAGATTTAGTGTCACAATTTCACAGACGGTTTAAGAGTACTACAAACAAGGGTCTGAAGCAATAACAAAATACTGTTTCGGACTACATAGAAGAAACAGGTACAAGAAATGGACAGGAGGCACCAAGATCCGCGGACGTCTGCAGAACTACCTTGGGTCGCCTGAAAATCAAGGGCTGAAAGCTTCCTACTATTCGAAACCTGCGGCACTGGGATCTGCACAAAAGAGTGCAGAGTATGGTATCAGCACAACCGACCCCATGTGCTGGTAAGTGCCTAGCCTAACCCCGGGGAGGTAGTGACGAGGCTAGGACCAGACTCCAGATAGACCTGTGCAGTTATAAACATATACACATCTACAGTGGAAGATAGAAATACATAAAATATTCAAAACCGGGGAAAAGGGAGAACATACATCGGGATAGCAGATAAATAAAAACAAAACAAATCATCAATGAATAAGAGAGAAAACAGCAAATTTAACCTTTAACACACAACAAAGTGAAATACAAACCACCTTCACCTCCAGTATCCTCTTGTTGCAGGCGTGCAACCCGTTCCCACTTACAGTAACCTCTTGTGCCAGGCGTGCCACCCGCTCCCATTTACAGTATATCTCGTGGCAGGCGTGCCACCCGCTCCCACTTTCATTATATCCTGTGGCAGGCGTGCCACCCGCTCCCACTTTCATCATCACAACAATCACAAGAAGTCCCGACAAGGGAACAAAGCAACATAATTACTTCCCAGCAAGGGAACAAATAACATCAAAACAATCATCTTGGCCAGGGGGAAATCAGCTATAACCAAACCAAACTCGACTACTATTCAACTCAATCAATGCCAGTACTCAATTACAGTTAAAGTTTACAATTAACCTCCCAACCCAATTATTATTTTATTAAGTCTAGACGCAACTCTACTAATGTGACACTGGACCCCCTTAACTTCTAATGAACTCCTAAGACACTACCCACGATTTTGACACTGGACCCCTTTGACTCCTAACAATTCTTTACTCGATTAGTCTAGTTAACCATCAACTTTATACCGAATAGAAGGAGGCTAGAGCCATAACCAAAAGGAACGACTAAAATGAAGAAACCTTGTGGTAGGCGTACCACCCGCCCCCAATTCACAATATCTTGTGGCAGGCGTGCCACCCGCTCCCACTTACAGTATATCATAACAAAATCAAGGATAGTATTCAACAATTCGAAACAATAATCCCACAACAATTATCCATATACGACCCACGGACATGCGTGACACCAACGTATAGATAGTCGTCACCGTGCTTATACGTTGTTCTCAACAAGGAGCAATTTAACAAATAAGACACGATTTCTAATCCCTCAAGCTAAGGTTAGAACAAACACTTACCTTGCTTTGCAACAAATTCCTAGATTTCCAACAATTCTTCGAGCCCAACCTTTTATGGGTGCTCACGAACTTTTGGTGGACTCAATTGGAGCTAACGAGCTACAACTTGGTAGGGTGCCTTAACTCAGCTGAGATCATGGTACCGTTTCACAACGAAATTTGCAGCAATTTGAGCTGGGTCTTGGGGTTAAAGAGTGGGGTTTTTCGTAATTGACGTTGGGATTTGAAGGGAGTGATTCTACGGTTGTTTTTCAGCTTAAATTGGGGCTATTTCCAGCGAGTTTGCAGCTGGTTCTTGGTGGGTTTAAATGGGGAGAGCTGGGCTGGTAATTGGAGGTTGATGACTATATTATGGATGTGTTTTCACGGAATTTGGGGTTGTTTCAAGGTAATTTTTGAGGTTTATTTGTTGGGGGTTTGAGGGTGTTTTGGAGAGGTTTCTGAGGTAGTGGCGAAGAAAAGTGGGTTTTTGCATGTTAGGGTTCCTGGTTCCTATTTATAGTGGGTCAAAATTCGGAACAAAAATAAAACTTTCAGGTGCTTAGAATGCTATCGCATACTCATCGCATAATCAACATGCGGTCTGCATTTGGACTGCATTTCTGACATGGCATTTGGCCCAGGAATCTGCCTCATTCTGCGATTTCACTGTGAGATTTGCAGTCCGTATTTTTGACGTAATATTTTGTCTTGTACTTTGTCCCAATCTGCGATACAGGCAGTGTAATTTCCGGTCCGCATTCATGAAATGCGACCGCATTTCAGACAACATTTCTAACATGGATCTTTGCCTAGAAATCTGTCTAAGTATGCGATGCCCGTGTAAGATATGCGGCCCGCATTGTTAAAATGCGACCGCATATCCTGCTTTACTTAATTTTTTGAACTCTTTTCTTAGTTATTAGATTCTTATACCTCATACCCTGCAAAAATGTTAAGATTACATAATTACAAAGAGGGATTGGCGCTCAAAACAAGCCAAATCTAAACAATTAGTATCATATGTGTTTCTACGGCACATCGGGTCGTTACACCCACACTGTACTGCCCTCTAGAAGTGCGAGGTGAACTACGTACCTCGATCTGAAATGATAAACACAGTCACACCGTGAAGACGGACGATCTCGCGGATGTAGATCTCAGCCAACCGCTCTGAAGAACAGGTAACTGCCACATGAATAAAATGCGCTAACTTGGTCAGCCTGTCCACAATAACCCATATTGCATCGAACTTCCTCTGAGTCCGTGGGAGTCCTACAACAAAATTCATAGTGATACGCTCCCACCCACTCAGGAATCTCTAACTTCTGAAGCAAACCACCAGATCTCTGATGCTCGTACTTTACTTGCTGATAATTTAGACACCGAGCTACATATGCAACTATATCCTTCTTCATCCTTCTCCACCAATAATGCTGTCGCAAGTTCTGATACATCTTGGCGGCACCCGAGTGAATAGAATACCGAAAATTGTGGGCCTCCTCAAGAATCAATTCACGAAGTCCATCCACATTGGGCACACAAATATGACCCTACATCCTCAAAACTCCATCATCTCTAACAGTTAACTGCTTGGCAACACTATGCCGCACCGTGTCCTTAAGGAAAGCAAATGAGGGTCATCATACCGTTGCTCTCTGATGCGCTCATACAAGGAAGACTGAGCGTTGCATGCTAGAACGCGACTGGGCTCTGAAACGTCTAACCTCACAAACTGATTGGCCAAGGCCTGAACATCTGATGCAAGCGGTCTCTCACCAACTGGAATGTACGCAAGGCTGCCCATACTCACTGCCTTTCTACTCAAGGCATCGGCCACCACATTGGCCTTCCCGGGATAATATAAGATGGTGATATCATAGTCTTTCAATAGCTCCGACAACCTCCTCTGCCTCAAATTGAGATTCTTTTGTTTGAACAAATACTGTAGACTCCTGTGATCCGTGAATACCTTGCACGACATGCCGGAAAGATAGTGCCTGTAAATCTTCAGTGCATGAACAATGGCTGCCAACTCTAAGTCTTGAACAAGGTAATTCCTCTCATGAACCTTCATATGCTGTGACGCATATGCCATCACCCTGCCATCCTGCATCAATACTGCATCGAGCCTAACACAAGATGCAACACAATACACCGTGTAAGATCCTGAACCTGTGGGCAACACCAACACTGGCGCTGTAGTCAAAGCAGTCTTGAGCTTCTGAAAGCTTAACTCACACTCGTCTGACCATCTAAACGGGGCACCCTTCTAGGTCAATCTGGTCAATGGGGTTGCTATAGATGAAAACCCCTTCACGAACCGACGGTAATAACCCACCAAACCCAGGAAACACCAGATCTCCATAGCTGAAGTGGGTCTAGGCTAGTTCTGAACTACATCAATCTTCTTAGGATCCACCTGTATGCCCTCTGCCGATACGTCGTGCCCTAAAAAGGCGACTGAGTCTAACCAAAATTCGCACTTCGAACACTTAGCATATAACTGGCTATCCCTCAGAGTCTGAAGTACAATTCGAAGATGTTGCTCGTGCTCCTCTCGACTGCCGGAGTAGATCAAGACATCATCAATAAATACAATCACAAAGGAATCCAAGTAGGGCCTGAACACCCAATTCATCAAATCCATGATGCTGCTGGGGCATTAGTCAGCCGAAATGACATCACTGGAAACTTATAATGCCCATACCGAGTCCGAAAAGCTATGTTAGGGACATCGGATCCCCTAATCTTCAACTGATGGTAGCCAGACCTCAAATCAATCTCTGAAAACACCTTGGCACCCTGAAGCTGATCAAATAAGTCATCAATCCTCGGCAATGAATACTTGTTCTTGATAGTGATTTTGTTCAACTGTCAATAGTCTATGCACATCCTCATCGATCCATCTTTCTTCTTTACAAACAACACACGCGCACCCTAGGGCGAGACACTAGGTCTAATGAAGCCCTTATCAAGCAAATCTTGCAGCTGCTCCTTCAATTCTTTCAACTCTGGCGGGGCCAAATGGTATGGCAGAATAGAAATGGGTTGAGTGCCCGAAGTCAAATAAATACAGAAGTCAATATCTCTGTCGGGTGGCATCCCCGACAGATCTACAGGAAACACCTCTGGAAACTCACGGACAACTGGTACTGAATCCATGAAAGGAACCTCAACACTAGAATCGCGGACATAAGCAAGATAAGCTAGACACCCCTTCTCGACTATACGCTGAGCCTTCACATAAGAGATAACCCTGCTGATAGAATGGCCAGTAGTCCCCTTTCACTCTAATCGAGGCAACCCCGGCTTGGCGTGACAATCCAATATAGCATGATAAGGTGACAACCAATCCATACCCAAGATGACATCAAAATCTACCATAACGAGAAGTAGGAGATCTACGCTAGTCTCAAGACTCCAATAGTAACCATACACGAACAATAGACACGATCTACTACGATAGAATCTCCTACAGGTGTGGAGACATACACAGGAGCACTCAAATAATCACGAGGCACAACCAGATATGAAGCAAAGTAGGATGACTCGTAGAAATAAGTAGAGCGCGAATCAAATAGAACTGAAGCATCTCTACGGCAAACTAGGACAATACTTGTGATAACAGCGTCAGATGACTCATCCTCCGGCCTCGCTGGAAAGGCATAAAATTGGGGCTGGGCCCTACTACTCTGAACCGCGTCCCTAGGACGGCCTCTAACTGGTTGGCCTCCACCTCTAATGGCCTAACCTCCATCTCTAATGGCCTGACCTCCCTCTTTAGCTACCTAACCCCTACCTCTAACCGGGACCATGGCACGAGAACCCTGCTGCTGTGAGCTGCCCAGTGCCCGAGGGAAAAATCTAGCAATGTGCCTCGGATCACCACAAGTATAATAAGATCTCGGCTATTGTGACTGCTGACCCTGAAACTAACCCTGTCAACTTGAGTAACCACCCTGAAAACTCTAGAGCGGAGATGCACTAATAGGAGCTAGTGGCGTACTATAGGCTAGTTGGTCGGAATGAGATGTATGAGGGCCATCACCACCTGAAGCACCGAAGGATGCCTAGAGCACTAAATGAAATGGCCTGGGAGGATGGACTATACCAAAAATACTCCTGCCTCCAGACGAGGCGCCACTAAACCCACCGAAATGACGAGGCCTCTTATCAAACCCCTACCCTCTCTCCTGTGCAATAACCATCTTGATTCGCCTAGCAATATTAGCAGTCGTCTGAAAGGAAATCTCACCCCCGGTCTCCTTGACCATCTGTAGCTTGAGGGTGAGTGAGTCAACCAATAAACATCCTCACCCTCTCTTTCTCAGTAGGAAGCAAGAGAAGAGCATGACGGGCTTGATCCATAAAACGGGTCTCGTACTGAGTAACAGTCATACTGACCTACTAGAGGCGCTCAAACTGCCTGCAGTAATCCTCTCTTAATGTGATAGGGAGGAACTTCTCTAGAATTAGCTGAGAGAACTGATCCCAAGTAAGTGTAGGCGACCCAGCTGGTCTGGTCAACATATAATCTCTCCACCACCTCTTGGCGGAACCCATCATATGGAAAGAGCTTAGTAAACTTTTCCAATCTCAATAAAGCCTCAGAAGACATGCCGGCCTATCACTGGCCTGGGCCGCAACAACTGGTTGAACTACCCCAACCGGCGGGGCTGCTAGAGTCTGATACTGGGGAGCCATCTGCTCCGGAGTGTGAGTAGTGGGAGTTTGTGCTCCTTCCCCAGCCTGAGAGACGGCTGGTGCCACCGGAAATGCACCTGCCTAGGCCACATTCTCCATAAGGCCCACCAAACGGACTAGAGCGTCCTGAAGTACTGGGGGTGGCGATGAACCCCTCCGGGACCTAAGCTGGTCCTACAGGTATAGTCTGAACTGGAACCTCTTCATCAAAATCCACCTGAGGCTCTACTGCTGATGCTGCTGCTTGAACTCTAGGCTGAGCTCTGTCTCTGCCTTGGCCCCTGGCACGACCTCGGCCTCATCCTCTACCCCTAGTAGGAGCTGCCACTGGGGGCTCCAGCTGCGGTCCAACTAAAGATGTAGTACGTGTTGTTGCCATCTGCGAGAGAAAAAGAGAAGAAGAGTTCAATTGTCAATGATAGAGTAGAACCGCACGACAGAGAAGAATAGAAATGAAATTTGTTCCTAAACTCCATAGCCTCTGGAAGGTAAGTACAGACGTCATTACCGATCCTCCAGACTCTACTAAGCCTGCTCGTGACTCGTGAGACCTAGGGTAGCCTAGTGCTCTGAAGGAATTCCCACCTTCGGGACCGTAATAGCGCTTAACATTTCACTTGCAAAGCAAGCCAGTGTTAGAGTAATTCTTTTACCAATTTTAAATACTTTGAACAATTTAACCGATCACACGGAAATGAAGCTAAAATGAAGTACGGAATCGTATAATAATCCAATATCTAGTACAACCCAGATCTGGAGTCACAAGTACATAAGCTTCTAGAGATTCTACATACAGAGTCTGAAATAAATACAACTGTCTCGAATGAGATGAATAGTAAGTAAGGAAAGAGGAAGGGGACTTCAACGTCTGCGGACGCCAACAGATCTACCTCGAGTTTCGAAATGCTAATCCGAGTTGATGCACCTCACGTACACATGGGACAAGTACCAAAATCTGCAAAAGAAGTGCAGAGTGTAGTATGAGTGCAACCAACCCAACGTACTCGTAAGTGTCGAGCCTAACCTCGACAAGGTAGTGACGAGGCTATGATAGGATACCCACGTTATTAAACCTGTACAGACGAAAATATACGCGCAACATAACAACAAATAAGGATTTAACATGTACCATTGGGAGGGGACATGCAAAAGGGGTACAAACTACGGTAACTACAACAGGGAATGACAACATGAAATAGTCAATAAACCTTCAGCCAATGAAACAGATAAACATAACGAATATAAACTGCAAGGCATCACCCTTCCTGCTTTTACTCTCAACCTCACCCTGAAACAGTAATAATGACATGACATCACCCTTCGTGCTTTTACTCTCAATCTCTCTATAAAATGATAAATACAACACGACATCACCCTTCGTGCTTTTACTCTCAATTTCATCGTGAAATGATAAACACGGCATGTCATCACCCTTCCGGCTTTAACTCTCTTCCTCACTATGTATAAATCAACAAATGGAACAATAATCGGCACGACATCACCCTTCGTGCATTAACACTCTCTCCCTTACCATGAAGCAATGAATATATAATATTTGGGAGAAAGAATAATCAAGAGTAAACCTTACGTCAACAACATTTCCACAATACCGAGCCTCAACTTCCAATAATATTCAATTATCTCCAATAATTCGTAAATGCTGAAAGAATGATCAATTAAGTAATAAACTAGTCTAGACATGGATATCATAAAGAAAGAAGGAAATAAATCACGAGAAACAAATTCCAACCACATGCTTTAACCCAACAACAACGCATAAGTACTCGTCACCTCACATATACATTGGACCCAACATTTAAACACGTAGCAAATAGGCAAATAAGTCATAGTCCCTCAAGTCAAGATTAACCACGACAATTACCTCACTCCAAAAATCAACTCAATACTCAACCACGACTTTGCATTTCGAACAAGCCTCCGAGCAAACCAAATCTAGCAAATTACCAACCAACGATTCAGAATAAGCCTTAAGAACTACCATCGAATGAGAAATGTTCAATTTAGGTCATTATTGAAAAAGTCAACAAAAGTCAACTCCCGGGCTTGCTTGGTCCAAGATCGAAATTCGGACCAAAACCCGATTACAAATTCACCCCCGAGCCCGGTTATGCAATTTGTTTCGAAATCCGACCTCAATTTGAGGTCTAAATTCAAATTTACAAAAATTCCTAATTCTACCCAAACCCCCAATTTCTACCATGAAAATCCTAGATTTTCGGTTGAAATCTTATGAAATGTAATGGAAAATTGAAAAAAGATAGGTTAGAATACTTACCAAGGAATTGGGGAAGAAGAGCTCTTGGAAAAATCAACTCAAAGGTTTCTAGGTTTGAAAATATGAAAGAATGAACAAAGTCCCGTCTAACTTAGCTTAAGTCCAGGTGCAGATGTCACAATTACGACCTGGTGCGAACCCGAAAAATGCGAGAAATCCTTCGCAATTGCGAAGATCCCCCATCTCTGCTACCATCGCAAATGCGACGGTTTGGTTCGCAATTGAGAACTTGGGACTTCCGTAATTGCGACCCCTTGATTGCAATTCCGAACCATTCCCTCCCCAGTACTACTTCGCAAATGTGAACCCATTGTTCACAAATGCGAACCCATGGTGCCCAGCTACTCTTCGCAACTGCGAGGGAGTAGCTCGCAATTGCAAACCTGACATGTTGACTGCCTTATCGCAAATGCGAAGCCAGACCTTGAAATTGCAAGGTCTGAGGCCTGCACCAGAAACAGTAGAGCACCAGCTATTTTCTAAGTCCAATTTCACTCTGTAGCCTATGAGAAACTCACCCGAGCCCTCAGGTCTCCAATCCAAACATGCGCACAAGTCCAAAAACCTCATACCAACTCGCTCACACGATCAAATCGCCAAAATAACACCTAGAACTACGAATTGGATGCCAAATCAAATGAAATTTCTAATGAAACTTTATGATTTCTATTTTATCAACCGGACTCTCGAATCACGTCAAACCAACTCCGTTTTGCACCAAACTTTGCAAACAAGTCCTAAATATAGTAAGGAACCTATACCAAGATCCGAAACTAAAATCCAATTCCAGTAGCAATAAAATCAAACTTTGGTCAAATCTTTAAATTCATTAAATCTTTAGACTTCAAATTTTTGACAAAATGCGATAACTCGAGCTAGGGACCTCAGAATTCGATTCTGACTATACGCCCAGGTCCCAAATCACGATATGGACCTGCCGGGACCGTCAAAATATAGATCCGGGTCTGTTTGCTCCAAATGTTGACGGAATTCAACTTCAATAGATTTTAAAGGCATAGTTTCACTTTTTATCAATTTTCATAAAAGCCTCCCGGAAAAAGGACACGGACTGTGCATGCAAATCGAGAAAGGCTAAAATGAGATATTTGAGGTTTCGAAACACAAAATTAAGGTTTAAAAATTTAGATGACCTATCGGTTCATCGCAAGTTTCCTGGGCATGGAGTTGCCTTATACATTATATTTGGGATAGAGTTCCTTGGGCATGGTGTTTACCTATATATTTATATTTGGGATGGACTTCCCTGGCCTGGATTGGCCTTGTACAATACTAAGTGGCTGAATGTCAGTTATTATGTATATATATTTAGGATGGATATTCCTTGGGCTGGATTGGCCATATATAGTACTGATTGATTGTGTGCGATTCGTCATTTATATTTGGGCCCTGTACAGTGCTGAGTGACTGAGTGTGCTGAATATTGAGCGTAATGAGTGGAATGCGACACAGTGAGATTGACTACTCTGAGAGTGTGAGTACATGAGTTCATCAGTATGCTGCATTGCATTAGACATGCATACTTGATATGTGGGCATAGAGAAGTATTTTTCCTCATGCCATATGATAATGAAATTTCTTATTTGTCGTTAAAGTTTTTGAGAAAATCACATATTTCAGACTTACTTATATTTTCGGTGATTTTCGGCAAAAGATTTGAGTTTTACTGTTATACTCGATAAGAAAATGTTTATTTTCTGGAATTGTATACGAGCTGAGCATTTTATTATTGAGTTATTATTATGTTGCTTTAAATTGTATTGTTATGAGATATTATTGGTTATTGGTGTGGACTCTGACCTTGGTACAAGCTCGTCACTATTTTTAACTGAAGATCAGGTTTGTTACTTATTGATTACATGGGGTCGGTTGTACTCATACTACACTTCTGCACCTTGCGTGCAGATTTTGGATGTTGATGCTGCTGTACATGAAGGGATCTAGCATTGAAGATGTACCTGCGATCCAGTCACAACTGCCTCTTATTCTAGGTATGTTTAGAATTTTTAAACCTGTTCATGTATATTTCAAACAGATGATGTATTTTTATTTCACACCAGCTTTATAAATTCTAATCTTAGAAGCTCATGATTTGTACTACTAGTCCTTGGGGAGTGAATTAGAGTCAGTTAAATATTAATTGAATCGGATTGTTGTTATTTGGCTTACCTAGCAGGTGAGGTTATGTGCCATCACGGCTAGTTGGATTTTGGGTCGTGACAAATGGTGCTAAATTTATAAGGAAAGCAAAATTGATAATATGGGATGAAGCACTTATGGCTAAGTGTCAAACAATCGAAACAATTATCCGAAGTTCTAGAGATATATTAGATATTAATGAATCGTTTGGTGGAAAATTAATGGGTTGAGAGGTGATTTCTTTCCAGTACTACCAGTAGTTCAAAATTCGTCAAAAGCATAGACTGTAAAAGCTAGCTTGCCAAAGTTATACTTTTGGCCTCAAATGAAAAAGATTCAACTGACAAGAAATATAAAGAAAGAACAGATCCAGTATTCAGTGTCTTCTTGTTCCGTGTCGGAAACTAAAAAGAGCATCTAATAAAAGATGATTTGGTTCTTCTTAAACACTTGGTTATCAACCCCAATGGTAAAATTAGTGCATTTAATAAGAGAAATATTTCTATCATTAGATTAAAACACAATTTGTGCAAATCACATGATAGAATTAAAAGATATCTTAGCCAGCAGAAATAAATATGTTGATCAACTAAATAAAAGTTGGATTGCAAAATTTTATAGTAAAAATAAAATATTTTTCAGTTTTTGACTCAGCAGAAAATGATACCAATAATTACTACGAAGAAAAATACTTAAATACTTTAATACCAAATGGCCTTATATCATACATGTTTGTTGTCAAGTTTATTATTTCTTATGTATGTTAGTGTCACCGTATATGTAACGACCCGACGGATCATTTTTCTTCTTGGATTCCCCTTCCCCTAAATAAGACTCTGCGTATGTGCTTTTACTATTTTATGACCTGAGGGGATGGTTAGTTCGGGATTTGGAAGGGTCGGGTTGAAATCGGAACACTTAGTTCCTTAATATTGGCTTTAAAGGGTTAACTTTGACTTGGGTCAACATTTCTAGTAAATGATCCAGGAATCGGGATTTGACGGTCCCAATAGGTTCATATGATATTTTGGACTCGAGCGTATGTTCAGATCGGGTTTTGGATGAACCGGGAGCGTTTCGGCGCATAAAGTTGAAAGTTGGCGCATTGAAGGTTTTAAAGTTCTTTAAATTTAGTTTGAAGTAGGTTTTGGTGTTATTGAGGCCCGTTTGGGAGTCTGAGCCCGGGAATGGTTCCGTATTAAGACTTGCACGTAAAATTTGGTGTCATTCCGAGTAGTTTAAGTATGATTCGACGCGCTCGAAGTAAGTTGGAAGAACTTGAAGTTCATAAGTTGATTCAATTTGGTTTGTAGTGTGATTCTTAGTTTTGGTGTTGTTTTCCCCATTCCGAGTGTTCAAGCAAGTAAGTATCATGTTAAAAAACTTGTCGGTATGTTTGGACGAGGCCTCGGGGGCCTCGGGTGCTATTCGGATGATACACGGATCGAGTTAGAGTTTGAAAGGGGTTGCTGGTGCACCAGCTCTAGTGTTCCTGCACCTCTGGGCATTTGGCCGCAGATGCGAGCTCGCAGGTGCAAGCGTGTGGCTGCAGAAGCGGTTTTGGGCGAGTTGACTGTGGCTTGCAGAAGTGGCCTCACTTCTGTGAGGGAAGGGCCGCAGGTGCGAAGAGGGCCGGCCAGGCCTGGGCCGCAGATGCGAGAGGCGAGCCGTAGAAGTGGGCTCGCAGATGCGGTTTCCTCTCTGCAGGTGTGGCCAGTGCTGGGCCTGGAGCATTTCGCAGAAGCGACCCATTGTCCGCAGATGCGAAAATGCTAGAGGTAGTGAGGTTCATTTAATACGGAACTTAGGCCATTTTTGACTCATTTCTTTCACTTCTTGGGCAATTTTGGAGCTTCTTAGAGAGAGGTTTTCACCTAGCTATTGGAGGTAAGTAATTTCTGTCCAATGTAAGTTAAATACATAAATTATGGGTAGATTTTAACATGAAAAATTATAAAAATCATGGGTTTAGATGAAAAACTTAGATTTTGAAAAAAATGGAATTTAACCACGAAAACGGTTATGAAATTGGGTAAAAATTATAGATTTGAGTTCGTGAGGTTATGGGTAACATTTATCTTCGAAAATTTTCGGAATCCGGGCACGTGTGCCCGCTGGTAAATTTTTGGAATCTTCCAAATTGAGTTGGGTAATTACTCTAATAGTTAAATTATGAACTTTTGAACACATATTGATTAATTTATACACCCTCCGATTCAATTTATGTGAACCTATTTTTTTTTTTAGTCCGTGCCAAAAAGAATGACCCATTTCCCTATTTGAAAACTACTTACCTTTATGCAATGATTTATAGTCACACAAAATATTTGTGTCTCATTTTACTCCACAAGTTCAAAAGTCTTCTCTCTTTTCTTAAACTCCATGCCTAGTCAAATGGGTTCACATAAATTGAAACAGAGGGAATATAACATTTGACTAGTTTTGGGTCATTCGGCACCGAGTTGAGGATTTAAAGCATATTTGTGGATCGGAAGTGAGATCGAGAACGAGATAAGTCTCTTGCCTGACCTTGTAAAAGGGAAATCATCCCCTTAGGTGTATTTGTTGTGAATTACTTGAGTGGGGAGCTACGAGAGTCCGTGCGTAACTAAATTCTATGTGGTGTCCGGGTAGTCTCAGATTTACATCATGCTTTGTTTGCACTGTTATGTTGATTATGCATATTAATTGTCTTAAATAGAGCTGAGATTAAAGATTTTAAGATTTAAAGTCTCCAGTTTGGATTTCTTATGTTTGGGAAGAATCAAAAAATTTTATAATAACTTTGATAAATCCATGTTCACTCGTGTCGCAAGTATTTCCGCGAGCGATGTAAATTCCTCTACTCTCATGGGAGCGGGACGTTCGCCTTGGCAGGTTAATAGATGCATCTATGGTTCGTGCCGTTCGATCCTCGGCAGTGCATACAATATATATATTTTGGATCGGGCCATACGATCTCGGCATAAATCGTGTGTAATAATACTCGGAGCCTAATTATATTTGATATTGATTTATGGCTTGAGAGGCCACAATTACTAAGTGACGGAAATTGACTTGGGATTTACTATTAGTGGAAGAATTATTTATTCACTGCTTGTTGTTGAGTTTCATTATTATTTACAGACCCATGCTTATTTAGAATTTTTGTATTTTATTGTTAGCCCATGTAAGTGTCGAAGTCGACCCCTCGTCACTACTACTTCGAGGTTAGACTAGATACACATGTTGTTTATGTACTCACGCTACACTTATGCACTAACCGTGCAGGATCTGAGGCAGGTACATCTGGTAGTCATTCCCGCGCCGTACTCCTGATAATCCGAGACTAGCGGTGAGGTTCCTTCCGAGTTCGTTCTGCAGTACCCGAAGTCTTTTTTTTGTATTTACTTTTTTTCTACTTTGTTTCATACAGTAGTTAGTGTTTTGTATATTCTACTAGTAGCTCATACACTTGTGACACTAGATCTTTGAGTTTTGCTAGTAGACACTTTGATAATTTTGAGTATTTATTTCACCACACTTGTTCTTTTAAATGTTTACACTTTATTTTATTGAATTTCTCACCTCTTACTTATTTAATAATTAAAAATTAACTATTTCTAACATGTTAAAAGAACAAATACATGGCTAGTTCACCGTTGGCTTGCCTAGCGGTGACATTGGGCGCCATTACGCCCTATAGAAAAAGTGGGTCGTGACAACATGGTATCGGAGCACTAGGTTTACGTAGGTCTCACAAGTTATGAGCAGGCCTAATAGAGTCTTACAGATCGGTGCGGAGACGTCCGTACTTATCTTCGAGAGGCTATAGGGTGTTAGAAAACTACTCTTTGCTCATCTCCTATCGTGCAGTTGATATTGTGCTAAATATCTTTCTCTTATTCTCTCACAGATGGTGAGAACACGCGCGGCAGATGTACCCGATCATGGAGAGGAGCTGCTCCCCCTGTTGCTAGATGTAGAGGGAGCACTCCGGCTCGTGGTAGAGGACGAGGACGTCCTAGTGTTGCTCCGGTTGTGCCACCAGCGGATCTAGTAGAGGATCCTATTATTGAAGAGCAGGGCGAGGTGCCTACAGTAGAGCCAGCCCCAGCGGATTCCATGTCCCCACCAGGATTCCAGGAGGTCATGGGTTGTATGCTGCAGTTAATGGATTCTATGAATCAGGTTGGTTTATTTCCAGCAGACCCAACAACATTTCAGGCAGGAGGGGGAGCACAGAACCCTACCTTAGCATCCGGGCATGCAGCTACCGTGTATCAGACCCAGGGCGCACTACCCGTGGGCGGAGCTCAGCCAGTTGCAGCAGCTATACCTGAGCCTAGACCAGGTATGGCCGGCGATCCGCAAAAGCTATTGGACAGATGGACTAGGCTACATCCTCCTGTCTTTGGAGGTGAGCAACATGAGGACCCCCAGGACTTTATTGATTAGTGCAGGGACAGACTGCACAACATGAGGATATTGGAGTCCCATGGGGTGGACTTTACCACCTTTCAACTGGAGGGTAGGGCCCGTAGATGGTGGCGGTCTTATCTTTTCGGCAGACCAGCAGGTTCTCCTCCCATGACCTGGGATCAGTTCACACGCCTTTTCTTGGACAGATATAGTCCACCCTTTTAGAGGGAAGAGTTTCGATTTTAATTCGAGCAGCTCCAGCAGGGCCAGATGTCGGTGACCAACTATGAGGCGATATTCTTTGAGTTGTCTCGCCATGTAATTATGATACTTTCGACCAATGCAGAGAGAGTGCAGAGGTTTGTTGCAGGTTTGCACTCTGGTAGCTAGGCTATTATGGCCCGGGAGGTTGAGATAGGGACTTCTTACGAGCTAGTTTTGGAGATAACTCGGAGGATCGAGGGTGTTTGTCAGCGGAGCCGAGAGAAGGCGACGAGGGATAAAAGGTTTTGATATTCTGGAGAGTTCAGCGGTGCCCTCCCTGGTGATAGGGGTTAGTTCGTGAGGGGTCAGTCTAGTAGGCCCACATATCCAGCACAACCGCCTTCTCAGGGTGCTCTAGTGCGACCCTACTTCAGTGCCATGCTAGAGAGTTCCTACCGGCCACCAGCTATTCAGGGTTCCTCTAGTGGGTATTCCGGCCATCAGGGTCAGACTTCCGATCAGCAGTTCGCCGTTCCGAGGGGTTGTTACGAGTGCGGCGATCTTAGCCACATGAAGAGGTTTTGTCCCAGACTTCGGGGCAAGGCAGTACAGCAGGGTCATCAGCCTATGGTTACAACACCAGCTGCCGCACTAGCCATCTGGCCTCCCAGAGACGGAGGGCAGGTGGGTAGGGGCCGTCCTAGAGGTGGAGGTCAGACAGGTGGAGGCCAGTCAGGTGGCGCTCCAGCTAGATTCTATGCTTTTTTGGCCAGACCAGATATATTGGCCTCAGATGCCGTGATCACATGTATTATTTCTGTCTGCGGCAGGGATGCTTCGGTACTATTTGATCCAGGGTATACATATTCGTATGTTTCATCTCTGTTTGCTCATTTCCTAGGTGTTGCTCGTGAGTCCTTGGGTACTCCTGTTTATGTGTCTATACCAGTGGGCGATTCTGTTACTGTGGATCAGATCTATCGGTTCTACATTGTTACTTTCTGTGGTTATGAGACCCGAGCGGATCTTCTGTTTCTCGATATGACCGACTTTGAGGTCATCCTGGGCATGGATTGGGTTGTTTCTATATCACTCCATCCTTGATTGCATGCCAAGATTATTACCTTGGCGATGCCAGAGTTGCCTAGATTGGAGTGGAAGGGTTCAATTGTCAGTACATCTGGTCGGGTTATCTCTTTTTTGAAGGCTCGACACATGGTCGAGAAGGGGTGTTTGGCTTATCTAGCTTATGTTTTGGGATACTACTATAGAGACACTGGTGATTGATTTAGTGGCCGTAGTTCGGGAGTTCTTTGATGTGTTTCCTTCTGATCTTCTAGGCATGCCACCAGATCATGATATCGACTTCTGTATTGATTTGTCTCCAGGTACCCAGCCTATATCTATTCCGCCGTATCGCATGGCTCCGAAATAGTTGAAGAAATTAAAGGAACAACTTGAGGAGTTGCTAGCAAAGGGGTTCGTCAGACCGAGTGTGTAGCCATGGGGTGAACCTGTGTTATTTGTGAAGAAGAAAGATGGGACTATGCGGATGTGCATTGATTACCGCCAATTGAACAAAGTTACCATTAAGAACAAGTACCCGTTGCCGCGTATTGATGACTTGTTTGACCAGTTGCAGGGTGCTAAGGTGTTCTCTAAGATCAATTTGAGATCGGGGTACCATTAGCTGAAGATTCGGGATTGCGATGTTCCGAAGAAGGCTTACCGTACTAGATATGGCCATTATGAGTTTCTAGTGATGTCCTTCGGTTTGACTAACGCCCGGGCGGTGTTTATGGATTTGATGAACCGGGTGATCAGGCCATATATTGATTCGTTTGTCATTGTCTTCATTGATGACATTTTGATCTACTCACATAGCATGGAGGAGCACGAGCAACATTTGAGAGTAGTGCTTCAGACCTTGCGGGAGCATAAGCTATATGTTAAGTTCTTCAAGTGTGAGTTATGGTTAGATTCTGTGGCATTCTTGGGCCATGTTGTATTAGGCGAGGGTATTACGGTAGATCCTAAGAATATCGAGGCAGTTCAGAGTTGGCCTCGTCCTACCACAACGACTGAGATCGGGAGCTTCTTGGGGTTAGCAGTCTATTATCGCCGATTTGTGGAGGGCTTCTGATCTATTGTAGCACCTTTGACTAGATTTACCCAGAAGGGTGCTCCGTTTCGATGGTCCGATGATTGCGAGACGGGCTTTCAAAAGCTCAAGACCGCATTGACTTTATCATCGTTAATAGTATTGCCTTCCGGTTCAGAGATGTATACTGTGTATTGCGATACCTCACCCGTTGGTTTGGGCTGTGTATTGATGCAGGAGGGGCGAGTTAGTGCATATACTTCACGTCATCTGAAGCCCCACGAGAAGAATTACCCCATACATGATTTGGAGTTGGCCGTGATTGTTCATGCTGTTAAGATCTGGAGGCACTACCTTTATGGGTGTCTTGTGAGGTTTACACCAATCATCACAGCTTGCAGCATTTGTTCAAACAGAGGGATCTCAATTTGAGGCAGCATAGGTGGCTTGAGTTGCTAAAAGATTATGATATTACCGTCCTTTATCATCCGGGTAAGGCAAATGTGGTTGCAGATGCCTTGAGCAGAAAGGTGGAGAGTATGGGTAGTTTAGCATTCATTTCAACAGAGGAGAGGCCACTAGCTTTGGACATTCGGTCCTTAACTAACAGACTTGTAAGGTTGGATATTTCGGAGCGCAGCTGAGTTCTTGTATGCGTTGTTGCCCAGTTTTCACTATTTGAGAAGATCAAGATTAGCTAGTATGAGAATCCTGCACTTATTGGTTCTCAGAGAGACGATACTACAAGGTGGTGCCAAAGAGGTTACTATCGTTGAGGATGGTATTCAGCGACTCCAGGGTCGTCTATGTGTCCTTAATGTTGAGGGATTGAGGGAAAAGATTCTAGAAGAGGCACAATTCTTGGTATTCTATTCATCCAGGTGCGACGAAGATGTATCACGACCCGAGGCAGCATTACTGGTGGCGGCGGATAAAGAAGGACATAGTTGAGCATGTAGTGAGGTGCCTTAATTGCCAGCAGGTTAAGTACGAGCATCAGAGGCCAGGGGGCCTACTCCAACAGATGACTATACCTGAGTGGAAGTAGTAGTGCATTACTAGGACTTCGTAGTTGGGTTTCCGCAGACCTTGCAAAAGTTTGATGCAGTTTGGGTCATTGTCGACAGGTTGATCAAGTCGGTACACTTCATTCCGGTTGTGACCACGTATTCTTCAGAGAGATTGGCCCAGATTTACATTCAGGAGATTGTTCGGTTGCATGGTGTGCCTATCTCCATTATATCAGATAGAGGCCCTTAGTTTACTTCGCATTTCTGGAGGATAGTACAGAGTGAGTTTGGGACCTGGGTAGAGCTCAGCACAGCCTTTCATCCACAAACCGACGGGCAGTCAGTGCGGACAGTTCAGATCCTGGAGGATATGGTCAGAGCATGTGTGATTGACTTCGGAGGGCAGCGAGATCGATTCTTGCCTTTGGCCGAGTTTTCTTACAACAACAGTTATTTGTCCAGCATCGAGATGGCTCTATTTGAGGCTTTATATGGTCGGTGCTGTCGTTCGCTCATCGGATATAGATATGGAGCTTGCACAATTAATAATATATTACTGGTATTTTCATTTTTATCAATTACCTATGGATCTAAAGGTCTTCCTTGAATTGGGAATTTGTATGGCGAAGATATAGTCTCAAAGTACTTGCTTCAGTGTTTTATTTTGGTCCTAAACTTCAACATTTTCACCATAAACCTAAAGTCCTGAACCATCTTTAAGCATAAACACAAATATCAGAAATTTAGAATCTGTTTGGCCAAGCTTCTGGGAGGCCAAAAGTAATTTTGAAAGTTTGAGGTGGTTGGCCATGACGGAGAAGTGCTTTTGGGCAGCAACAGAAGTTGTTTTCGGTTTTTTGGGAAGAAACAATAAATGTCACGACCCAGTTTCTTCTATAGGCCGTGACGGCACCCACGTCGCCGCTAGGCAAGCCAACGGAGAACTAACTACGTGATTACTCCTTTTAATAGGTTTTCAAGTAATTAAATTCCATTTATTAAGAGATTTAAGAAGTAGAAAGGTTAATCAATAAAATGAAAGCAACTGAGTACAATCATAGATATGTGAATATTCCAAACCCACAAAGTCTACGAGTGTGTGCCAAGACCTGGTGTCACAAGTGTATGAGCACTAGTTGTCACACCTCTTTTTGTACACCCCCGAGGAGTATATAATGGAGTTTTTTCAATTAAGGGGACATTATTCGAAATGAGATTATTTATTTATTATTATTTAGAGTCGCCACTTGGAATATTTTGATTGGTGTCCCAAGTCACCGGTTTATTTTTTAATCCCAAATCGAGGAAAATTTCGACTTCCCTTGTGAAGTCTGCGAACCAGAAATTCTGAGTAAGGAATTCTGTTAACCCGGGGAAGGAGTTAGGCACCCTCGGATTCCGTGTTTCTAGCACGGTCGCTCAACTATTATAATCGGCTTATTATTTGATTTTAATACATGTTTCTAGCCTATGATATATTTTATCTTTAACTGCTTTTGTTTAGTTATTAGGAAAATTGCAACGTCATTTAAAATGTGTCATGAACCACGTCACATAAATGCACCCGTAATCCATAATGCATTTTATTTAACGTTGAAATTTGGATTTGGATCACATAAATACGCACCCAAGTTTCGAAAAGTGAATTATTAAAATAACGCGCCTAAAGCAACTACGCGTTTTTAACTTTTCGAGGGCCATGAAAATTCGCTGAATAGCACGCCTCGACTTTCTAAAGATTTAAATATTGATTAAATGAGGGCCATGCATTTTTGAGATTTTATCCGACGCGGCGCACCTCGGATTATTTCAAAAAGACTTCTATTATTTGAAGTTGTTAAAATCGGGTTGCATGGAAGGCATCCCCGAAATTGGCATTGTTACTATGTCACGGGAATCGTACCCATAGTCACAATGGTTTATTAATCGCGCCTAAAAGCAAACTACGAAAGTTTAAGGCATTTAAGAATTAGTTGCTTCTAAATTTGTATTTAACTATTAAGAGGGCCATGGGTAATCGTTGTTATTTGTATGGCTCACCTCTATTAATCAAAAGAATTTATTGAACCTAAGGTTGTTAGAACCATGTCTATATGTCTAATACTTCATGTTATTAGAAGCCGACATGTAAATAGCAGTAGGCCCACTTGATCTCTGCTCCAAACAGTAGGCCCACTTGGGCTCCAAGTACTTTCAATTTCAGGTACATAGACAGACTCCATCCGAGTAAGGTCATAATTCCAATTACAAATATAGCCACTAGTTTCAGAAATAGCCACTACTTCGAATTTTAACAGATTATCTCTAATTCCATATCTTCACAGGTAGTCAGGAATAGAAATTAGTTATTAGAAACAAACATTCGTCCTCCTACTTGCATTCAGAAATCAGACTAGTTAAATTCCAACTTTCACAATAATGTTTACTTTAACCATGTTACACGGCACAAATGTTTCTCAATTAAAATACATTCTTACCTTAAACTAACATAACAATCCAAACATGAGATGGTTAACCTTCAGCATAGACATGATGACTTGCAGTGATCCCAAACACTTCTGAAAACTCATTTGTTTTGCTTTGAAATTTTTGCAGATCTGGGCAATTAATTCTTTTGCTTTGAAGTTTTTGTAGGTCTGGCCAATTAATGGTCAAATCTATGAACTACAGCCATATACTTAATCATAGGAGTTCTTATCCATCATTAATTACAATAGAAAATTACTTAAACAAAACAAAATATCATAAATGCATCTAGATAGGATTTCATATCTAATCAGATCCTGATAGAGTAGAATCGGTAACAAAAGCTACCAAACTTAACAAAGAAAAGCACATGATTTCACAATCAAGTTTAGTCCATTTTTGGGATAATACATCAAATAATGAAAGCAACCAGTTCATATAACTGTACTAGCATGAGAATTCAACAAATCAGGCCAAATTACATAGAAATCAGAAGCTTTTTCATTCAAGGGAAAACATAAATACGTGGATGTTTGGACTTGCCTATTCAACGCAAGAAGACACCAGCAAAACAGCCAAATAAAGGCCAGAAACAGGATTGGATGGAGCCCAGCAACAAGTTCAGCAATCAGCAGCAGCAAATTTTCAACCTCAACAGCTTTTTGGAAACCCAGGAAGAAGCATTTTAGCTTTACAAATCACCAGCAATCAGTTCAACTACAGTTTTCCTTGAAATCCTTTTTTTTTAAAGATCTCAATTGAAGTTTTAGAATTGCAGAATTGTGTTTTCAATGCTTCTTTTTTCTTCTTTTTTTTGTTGTTGTTGTGAAAATGCAGGGGAAGTCCTTATATATAGTGTAAGGGTATGTTTTATGAGAAAAAATTATAGAGGACTGTGGAAGAATTTGTCAGCTAAAATTTAGGAAAGAGCATCTTTTTTCTTAACAAACTTTTGGACAGCTGTCCATTCCAGTTATTTCTTCTATAACAAACTTCTGAAATTACCTATTTTGGCCCAGTTTTATCCTAATTTCACTTGTCTGATTGCATTTTAAGACCTCTTTAGAAGCTTCTTGCATAACTAACTAAGATTCTCCAGACCAATTCCCTACATTACCCTTCAATACTTCAGTATTTACCTCTTTTGTTCCTGCCTTGTTCAAGTATTTACTGCCTTAACAAAACAACCATTTTTAAACCATTTACACAGAGCTGAATTATAGTAGTTTATCAAATCTGGACTAAAACATGAATCAAACAACTAACTGAACATGCTAACTATGCTAATGAGAAATTCAGACAAAGTATAGTACTGAAAACCTAGACTAAAAGAAAGAAAGCAGAATTTTAAAAGAGCTATAAAGTGAAAACATTAGAAAAGGGAAAGAACTATACCTATGTGACACTGACTCTAGTGAGTTACAGTTAGACCTCAGCAAACACACATGGATTCTGGCATGCAAGAGGGACTAGTGTAGGTCGTCAAAGATGAGTGACCGGACTTCGGTTATATTTCGAAATGGGTCGAAACTAACCTAAAATGATTGCTCTTGTTAAGAGCAATCGATTCGTGTGAGTTTCAAACCTAAACGAACAAAAATCACCGCAGAAAACAACAAACTGCATAACTAGGTTTTTTTTTTTTAACTTCTTAGATCTAAAATCTGTGAAGTTGTAAGGAACATTGAGGGAAATGGTTTGGGGATTAGGAATGATGAGGCGAAGGTGGTCCTAGGGTGTGATTTTGGGTCGATTTTGGGGGTGGATTGGGGGTGAGCCATCGTGTTCTTCAAGGGAATTTGGGGCGGCGGATTAGGGTTTCGGATAGGGGTCGTTTAGAGAAGACGAAATGAGGGGTGGGGGAGGGGGGGGGTAGGTTCGTTGTGAGCCGATAGGGGGGGGGTCAGTTG
>MCJB01005847.1:106805-136572 GCA_002018475.1 Nicotiana obtusifolia | reverse complement strand
AGATATGGGTAAAGGGTCTCCCTTTCAAAATTGCTTTCTTCATGTGGAGAGTATGGAGAGCTAAATTACCACTGGACGACATCCTAAAAAGATGGGGATACCAATTGCCTTCAAAATGCTGGTGTTGCACTGAATCGAAAGAGGAGAGCATGACTCATCTCTTCTACACATCAACCTGAGCTAAAAGAGTCTGGAAACACTTCACGCAACCAGCAGGAATCTCAATTGAAGAACTAAATTTCCACCAAGCAATAATAAAATGCTGGACTACCCAAACAGCCAGCAGAATGAAGCCAATTATGCAAGCACTTCCATCCTGCATTATATGGGAATTGTGGAAAAGGAGAAACAGCTATAGGCATGGAGAACCAGTCACCACAGGCAGAGTCATCTACCAAGTCTCCACAGCGTTGCAAAACTTGGTGCATACAAGGAAGCCAGGACTTAAAGTATCTCACAAATGGCAGGAACTCATCTACATGATGGAGAACTACACTCCAAAAATAAGCTACAAAAAGATTGGCTGGGAACCTCCACAGCCATGAGGAAGGGACGGGTTTGGGGTCCCTTATATAGGTCTAGGGGTAAAAAGCCACGGACCTGAAAATGTCCAAAATGCGATCGCATACCCATCGCAGACAGGGTATGCGGTCCGCATTTTGGTCGCAGATACTGCCTTAGAAAATCTGTCGCACTATGCGACGCAGAAGGGCCAGAAATGCGGTTCGCATTTCCAAAATGCGATCGCATTCTGGTCGCATTTCGGACATCAGTTCAGCCCAGTGTTCTGCCTCACTCTGCGATGGGGGATGTTCATTCTGCAATCGCATTCACCAAATGCGATCACATTTTGGGTCGCATTTTTGACAATCCCCCAGCCCAGGGTTCTGTTCCACTCTGCGATGGAACCTGTCAATTCTGCGGTCGCATTTGTCTTCTACGGTCCGCATTTTGACCGCATTTTGCTACTTTTGCTTCCTTTGAAATTTTAGACCATTTTTCGGGTTCTTGGTTCTTTTTACGTAACTACCCCTTTAGCATAATTAAATAAACGTATTTTTACGGGTTGTAACAATGAAGTATATTAGTATTTAAGTGAAATAAGACCTAGAAATTATTGTGTGAATAATAGGTTAAATGTTGGTATTTAAGTTATTGAATATGGAATTAGTTATAAGTGGATAAGGGTCATTTGTATGAATCCACCTGGAATCATGAGGATAAGGGGGGTCATGACTAATCAACTTTACATAGATTGAGGTGACATTCATATGGTATGTATTAAAATGACATATGATTAGGTAGGGGCCTGCATTTTAATTAAAGGAAAAATAGGGATATATTAGTTCATTTTGGGGGAAAATGAACAATGTCTCTATTGCTAAGTTACTGCAATATAATTTTCTAAATGAACAGCAACATAATATAGCTTTGACAAGATGAACAACATGTCATTAAGGGCAGCAACGCTTTGCTATTTAAGGAAAGTAAAGATTAAGCTTTCTCTACTTGATTCTCCCGTTGATTTTACGATTCTAATATTGATTCCCTACGATTTTTGGGCAACGACCTTCTACAACCTTGTATGATCATCAAAGGTATATGTTGGGCTAGAACTCACGGGATGGCGATTAATGGTCATAAACTGATTGTTTGAGTTCTTGTATTGTGTTGTGGGGTATGTTTTGATGTGTTGAAGTTCTGGGAATGTGGATATGGTTGTATACATTATTGTTTTGTTTTTGTGAAGGTTTGAAGGAAAGAGGGCAGGAGAAACACCATTTATTAATCGTAGAGCAAGCTTGCCACTAATCGATTGTAGTTGCATTATTGTTGTCTCTCGTAGATTAACGTGTACTGGACGGGCTTTCATTGTGGTTACCGAAGAAAACCAAGAAAGGTATGCTTAGGCTAATCCTTCCTTCTATTAGCATGATCCAAGAAATAAAACGTAAACGTAATATTATTCCATAGGTGCTTCTACTCTTATTAGTTAAGGATGTGTATGTTATTCATTCCTGTAAAATGATATTCAAGCATGTTGTATGTTCCTACGTCTCTATTAAGGCATGTGATAAAGATGTTAATGTTCATAATGTAGTGTTATATGCATCTTCACTTACCACCGAGCTACGGTCGGTTGGCAGTCATGCATCTTCATTAACCATCGAGCTATGGCCGGTTGGGCAGTCATGCACCTTCATTTACCACCAAGCTACGGCCGGTCGGGCAATCATGCATTTGCCACCGTGCTATGGCCAATCGGGCAGTCATGCATTTGCCACCGTGCTACGGCCGTCGGGCAGTCATGCATTTACCACCGTACTATGGTTGATCGGGCAGTCATGCATTTGCCATCGAGCTACGGCCGGTCAGGCATTCATGCATTTACCACCATGCTACGGCCGGTCGGGCAGTTACCACCGATCAGTTGGGCAGCCATGTTATGGTATATATAATAGTCCCAAAGAGAGGCATTAAATATATAAATATAATTAGTATGCATATAATGGCCCTTCAGAGGTTCAGGTTGATTCTTATACTCTCTCATTGATGTTGACTTATTGTCATGTTCTAGTTCTGCCTTATATATTTGGTACATTTTTCGTGTTGATGTCCTTTTTGTGTTGTGGACGCTGCATTCATGCCTATAGGTGTAGGTAATCAGTTTGACGAGCCCTCATATTAGGTGAGGCTAGCACTCAGCGAACGATCTGTATGAATCCACTTCATTCGGGGCGCATCCGTGTCTAAAAGTAATCGTGTCAGAGTCTTACTACAGACGTATGGGTAGGATGGGGCCCAGTCCTGTTTTGATGTTAAACACTCTTATAGGTTTTGTTGACACATGTTTATTTTGTATAGTATGTCAGAGGCCTTGACGACCATGTGTATTAATGTTTTGACTACGATGGATTGTTTTTATGGCATTTTCCTAGTTAAAGTTATGCATTACGAGTTGTGGCCATGTTGGCCCATGATGGTCACATAAAGAATGTGTTTACCAACTCGCAGCCATGTTACGATATTGATAACAGTCCCAAAGAGAGGCAAAAATATATACGTATAATTAGTATGCATATAATGGCCCTTAGTGGCACTTCAGAGGTTCAGGTTGATTCTTATATCTCTCTCATTGATGTTGGCTTGTTGTTATGTTTTAGTTCGGCCTTACAAACTCGGTACATTTTTCGTGCTGACGTCCTTTTTGTGTTGTGGACACTGCATTCATGCATGCAGGTGTGGGTAATCAGTTTGACGAGCCCTCATAGTAGACGAGGTTAGCACTCAGTGAATGATCTGTATGACTCCACTTCATTCGGAGCGCAGCCGTGTCTTAAAGTCATTGTGTCAGAGTCTTAATACAAACTTATGGGTAGGTTGGGGCCCAGTTCCGTTTTGATGTCAAACACACTTATCGGCTTTGTAGACACAAGTTCATTTTATATAGTATGTCAGAGGCCTTGGCAGACCATGTGTATTCATGCTTTAAGTACGATGGATCTCTGTTATGGCGTTTTCCCACATACAGTTATGCATTACGAATTATGGCCATGTTAGCCCATGATGGTCACATAAAGAATAAGTTTAGCCAACTCGAACTATGTATGTTCTAGTTTTCGTCGAGCGATCATGACTTACAGAGTGGTTCGCTCGGGCCACCACGGCACCGAGTGCCAGCCACGCCTCCCCAAGGTTGGGGCATGACACGACAAGTGGTGGGCAGGCTCGATGCTATGCTTTTCCCGCTAGCCCAGAGGCAGTTGCTTCCGATGCTGTGATCACAGGTATTTTTTCAGTCTGCCACATGGATGCTTTAGTATTATTTGACCCTGTTCCACTTATTCATATGTGTCATCGTACTTTGCTCGTTATCTTGATCTGCCTCGTGATTCTTTTGTTATGCTTGTTCATATATCTTCGCTAGCAGGTGATTCTATTATTGTGGACCGTGTGCATCGGTCGTGTGTGGTGACCTTAGAATGTTGTGAGATGGGAATTGATCTTTTGCTGCTTAGCATGGTTGATTTTGACGTGATTTTAGGTATGGGTTGGTTGTCGCCATGTCACACTATTCTCGATTGTCACGCTAAGAATGTGATTTTGGCGATGCCGGGGGTGCCGAGGTTGGAGTGGAGAGGATCCCTGGATTATGTTCCTAGTAGAGTGATTTCACATAAGAAGGCTCAACAGATGGTTGAGAAGGGATGTTAGTGCTGATACTCCTAACATTGAGTCAGTTCCTGTAGTGAGAGACTTTCTAGATGTGTTTCCAGTAGACCTGTCGGGCATGCCACCAGACACGAATAATGATTTTTGTATTGATCTGTTGCCGGGCACTCAGCCTATCTCTATTTCACCATATCACATGGCACCTATAGAGTTGAAGGAGTTGAAAGAGCAGTTGTAGGAGCTACTTGATAAGGGTTTCACCAGGTCTAGTGTGTCGTCTTGGGGTGCACCGGTTCTATTTGTGAAGAAAAAGGATTGTACTATAAGGATGTGTATTGACTATAGGCAGCTGAAGAAGGTTACTATTCAGAACAAGTAACCACTGCCGCACATTTATGACTTATTTGATCAGCCTCAGGGTCCTAAAGTGTTCTCGAAGATTGATTTGAAGACGGCTTTCAGGACCCGCAATGGTCACTATGAGTTTTTTGATATCTTTTTGGCTGACCAATGCCTAGTAGCCTTTATGCACCTGATGAACAACGTGTTCCAACCATATCTTGATTCCTTCGTCATAGTATTCATGATGATATTTTTGTGTACGAACGCAACCAAAAGGATCATGAGCAGCATATGAGGATTGTTCTTCAAACCTTGAGGGATAAGCTATATGCTAAATTCTCCATGTGTGAGTTTTGGCTTGATTCGATGGCATTTTCGGGGCACGTGGTTTCCACTGAGGGGATCAAGAAAGATATGAAGAAGATTAAGGTAGTTCAGACTTGGCCTAGACCGTCTTCTGCCACTGAGATACCAAGTTTCCTTGGTTTGGCCAGATATTATCGTCGTTTTATGAAGGGTTTCTCGTCCATTGCTACATCTTTCACTAGATTGACTTAGAAGGGTGCTTCTTTCAAATGGTCCGATGAGTGTGAGGTGAGCTTTCAGAAGCCCAAGACTGCATTGACTACAACCTCAGTGTTAGTGTTGCCTACGGGTTAGGGATCTCACACCGTGTATTGTGATGCGTTGTGCATTAGGCTTGGCGCAGTGTTGATGCAGGACGGTGATTGCCTATGTTTCTCCGACGTTAAAAGTTCATGAGAAGAATTACCCTGTGCATGACGTAGAGTTGGCAACCATTGTTCACGCATTGAAGCTTTGGAGGCACTATCTATACGGTGTTCCATGTGAGGTCCTATATTGACAAACAAGTCTCCAGCACATGTTCAAGTAGAAAGACCTTAATTTGCGGTAGTGGAGATGGTTAGAGTTGCTGAAATACTATGATATCACCACATTAAACCATCCGAGGAAGGACAATGTAGTGGCTGATGCATTGAGTAGGAAGGCTGATAGGATGGGCAGTTTGGCATATTACCGATAGTAGAGAGGCCACTAGCCATGGATGTTTAGGATTTGGCGAATCAGTTGCTGAGATTGGATGTTTCAGAGCCAATACCGGTTATTGCTTGCGTTGTGGCATAGTCATCATAGTTGGAATGTGTCAAGGCTCATCTGTTTGATGATCCTCACTTGATGGTGTTGAGGGACACGGTTCAGCATGGTATGGCTAAGGAGGTTGTGATTGGTGATGATGGTCTTATGCGGCTTCAAGGCCGGATTTGTGTTCCAAATGTTAATGGGTTGAGAGATTTGATCTTTGAGGAGGCTCACAATTCGCAATATTCAATTCACCCAGGTGTCACGAAGATGTACCATGACTTGAAAGAACACTATTGTTGGCAGAGAATGAAGAAAGATATTGTTGCTTATGTCTCACGGTGTTTGAATTTTCAATAGGTGAAGTACGAGCATCATAAAGCGGGAGGGTTGACTTAGAGATTGGAGATATCAGAGTGGAAGTGGGTGTGCATCAATATGGAATTTGTGGTAGGCTTAGCATGGACCTTGAAAAAATACGATGCAGTCTGGGTTATTATGGACTGGTACTAAGTCCGCACACTTCATTCAAGTGATGACTTCCTATTCTTCAGAGCGGTTGGCTCATATTTACATCCAGGAAATTATCGGGTTGCATGGCATGGGAATTTTCATGATTTCTGACAGAGGCATACTGTTCAGATTGCAGTTTTGTAGAGCGGTTCAGCGAGAGTTAAGCACAGGGGTAGAGTTAAGTACAACATTCCATTCCCAAATGGACGGACAGTCCGAGCGCACTCTTCATATTTTGAAGGGCATGTTATGTTCGTGTGTTATGGATTTCGGAGGTTCATGGGATAAGTTTCTTCTGTTAGCAGAGTTCGCCTACGACAACAACTTTCAGTCGGTATCCAGATGGCCCATAATGAGGCCTTGTATAGGAGAAGATGTCAGTCTCTAGTTTATTAGTTCGAGTTTGGGGGGGCTAGGTTGTTGGGCACTAATTTTGTCTATGATGCCTTGGAGAAGGTGAAGTTGATCTCGGAGTGGCTCCGTACAGCACAATCCAAACAGAATAGTTATGTTGATAGAAAGATATATGATGTTGTATATACGGTGGGCGAGAAGGTTTTGCTCAGAGTTTCGCCCCTGAAGGGTGTGATGAGGTTCAAGAAGAAGGGAAAGCTGAGCCTTTGGTATATTGGTCCTTTTGAGGTGCTTGAGAGTGTTGGAGAGGTGGCCTACAAACTTGCATTGCCACCTAGTATATCAGGTGTTTACCCAGTGTTTCATCTTTCTATTCTCCGAAAGTATCATGGTGATCCATCACATGTTTTGGATGGGGATCTGACTTGTGATGTGTGTCACGCCCAACCTCGGGAAGCGCGACCAGCGCTTAAGCGAGATACCCAAGTCAAGCAAGCCTGTACAATGCCTTCTACTCGAACTTATCCATGAATAAAGACAAGATAAATTTCGTTGATTTGACAATGAGAAGATCATGTGAACAACATCAATTCGTTACCATTAGTTACGTCAGTTATATGTCTCCAAAATATTACATAACACATTCATAGTTTAAAAGTGGAAGCAGGTGATACAATTATATCATTAGTTTGACTTTCTCATAACCAAGGTACAACTTACACTATGTCTATGGAGCCTCTAACGGATACAAAAGAGTATTATGATTGTGCCGGCAACAAGGCCCCGCCTACACCTCAAATTACAATACATGAGAAACAAATGATAGATGACCCCGAAATGAAGAGGGGCTCACCAAGTTAGCTGGGAAGAGGGTGTACCGCTATCACTGATCAATGTAGCCTGCTGTGGAACCACCTCCATCAGTTAAAGATGCAGCACCCCCGGCAAAAAGGACGTTAGTACATATGGAATAGTACTAAGATGTAAGACTAAACACCCTCCAAGTAGAACGAATAACCATACAAGGAGAAACAAATCATAGAATGAATGGAAGCCTCAAACAATACCAAAGCATCAAATTAGGAGCAAGATAAGTTTTCAAGTAAATTTCATTGTTTTAGGATGGGATATCTTTAGTATCTATACACCACCGTGTCTTTAGCACGGAGTTCGATCACGGCCGAATCGGCTAGGCCTTCCCACCCAAAGGCATCCTATTATAATCACAATCACTATCTCAAGCACAATCACCACCATGTTGCGGTATGGCGTCCGATCTCGACCCGATCGACTAGGCCGTCTCACCACAATGCCGTGTGAATCGACATCACCCTGCACTAGCAATCATCTCATCCCATTTCAGGGGAATAATCTCATCACATCAGTCTCATCCCAAATAAGGAGAATAATCACAACCCACTCCTGCACCATGCACGTGTAGTTTCGGGGTTAGGTACTTTCAACCTACCCTTCCTCGGTGACTAACGGTACTCCCAAATATTTATTATATAAAGGACTTTCAGTTCATTTCATAGTCTTTTACTCATCTTTTCATTTTGTTAGCACTAGTGCCCACAAATGTAATATCATTCTTGACACGTTGGCCGTATTGCATATTTCATGCTCACCTCTTTCACTTCAAGCACCAACTTGGATTTTCACCAACGAGGCATTTCAAATCAAGACTTTATGTAAAGACATGAACAATTAAGACCCTTAAGCACAATGAGTTTTCTTTCATAATTTTGGCATAATAACTTCTGTTCGGAACATGACTAGAAGTCATAACGTTTTAATACACAACCCATACCTTCAACATATTCTCAAATGATAACATAATATGAAAAGAGCATTCCGGACATATTTTGAACATATATCTTTCGACACAAAGATTATTCGGAATAGTTAAATTTATAATGAATAACTCGGGACATGAAAAATAAGAAATTGGCCCATCATACTTGAGACTTATGAGAACATCGCAGGATTCAATTCTAAGAGAGAAGTTTAGCCAACATACCTTAAATTCGCCCCTTAATGATACTACAATAATCCACTATACTAAGAACATCAATCTACAATAACAACATCCAATGGGGCCAATATTAGTCACAAGTTCCATAGTTTAGGCCATTTAGATACATTATCAGATACCTAGTAGGCATAAATCTCTACATCTCTTAACCATAGAATTAGTTCATCCAACTACCACCATTTACCAATAATTTATCCCACCATCATTTTTAAATAGTATATAACTTCCAACATCACATGTATGACCATCCATCCATATCCAACCAAAGAAATTTCATCAAATAATCACCTTTCATTCTCTACAATGGTTATGTATTTAAATTGGGAACTTATGGCTTCCAATCACCACCCCATGAGTTCTAATATTTAATTCATACTCATATTCACATAATAAATCCATGCATGTACTTCTAAGGATGTGGGATTACCTTTTGGAAGAAACCTTGCAAAATCCTCCTTTGAGTTCTTGAAGAAATTTCTAGAAAATCTGAGGATTTCATGGTGGATTGAGTTAGTTCTAGTGTGGAAATGTTCGGATTCACACCAAGATAATGGGGATTTCTTACCTTGAATATGGGAGGAGTTGGGTGTCTTGAAAGAGTATAAGAAAGCTCCAAAATCGTCCAAGTGAAATGGGGAAATGAGCCCCGAAATGACTTAAAAGGACCTTAAGCTTGGGCGCGCCCAGTCTGGCAAAGTGAACCTCACTTCACCATCCACTGCATGCAAGGGAATACATGATCCATGCCCGGTCTGTCGAAGCGAGCCTTGCTTCGTTGTCCACCAAAATATTTGGGTGGTATGACATTAGTCGTTTGATCATAACTTTTAGTAGGAATTTCCAAATGACGAACGTCTTGGTGCTTTTGAAACTAAACTCTGAGGAATACGCATTAGGGGAAAAATTCATGGAAAATATCTTTATATTATAAGAGTGATACCCGTTCAAAGGCATGCATTGTAAAAATTAAGACACCTTTTCCACTTAATATTTCAAACTCAATCCAAACAACTTCCTCCCACTTACAAACCTCCTTAATATGTTCCAAAATACATTCCATATGTTTTTTCATGTCAAAATGATGTGGTTATATCTTATAGGTCTCCTTTAATACTCAAAAACATTATTCCCAATTATCGTTGGTGCACTATAAAGTCTTAATCATTAGAAAACTGTTACGGGGCCTTACATTCTTCCCCACTTGGGAACATTCATCCTCGAATGTTGGATCTGCCTTTTCCATCCTTAGAGAGTGAGTACTTAAGTTTCCTTGACACATATTCATCTCCTTTAGTTTCTCAAACCATAATCGACTTCTTGAGAACCCCACAAGTCTTATCTAAGTACATAGTCATTCTCCTTACCCCTAAACCATCATCTTAATCGTTCATAACTTACCCTCAATCCTTAGTTCCTCAAAATTTAACTGACTCCCCAAATTTACAAAAATTACGGCAGAGCCTCCTTTGAATATAGGTGTATCCACCTGTCAAAGACCACATAATTCAACCAAAGAAACATATCCACATGTTATAGAAGGCACCGTAAGTGTATATAGCACTAAACACACCATTTCTTACTATTTAATTGTTTTTAGCTTAAATAACTACTCCAAGCCATGGAGGAGGAACCAATAAAAATCAAAAAACCATTCAAATTCCTCAACTTCTGGACAAAACAAGATTCCTTCCAGGCAGTGGTACAAGAGAACTGGCAAGCAGACTTCCAGGGCGACCCTTTCATCATCTTCAATCATAAACTGAAAAAACTAAAGACAGCCTTAACACTTTGGAGTAAGGCAACTTTTGGAGACATTTTCCAGATCATAGCAAGCATGGAGGAAGTGGTGATGGTACATGAAAAATAATTTGAAGAGAGACCTACTGCTCAAAACAGAGAGAGACTGCAAAAGGTACAAGCACAATTGCTGAGACACTTAGCAGTGGAGGAACAATTCTGGAAACAAAAAGCAGGGATGTCCTGGTTCAAAGATGGAGACAGGAATACAAAATTCTTCCATATGCAAGTCAATGGAAGAAGAAAGAAGCTTCAACTCAAAAGAATAAAAGATAGCTCGGGCATATGGCTAGAGGAACATGAGCATATAGTGGAAGCAGCCATCTCCTTCTTCAAAGAGCAATTCACTGAGCAGAGCACCTCCACAGACTTCAGCATTCTTGAAAACATTCAGCAGCTCATAAGCCCACAGCAGAATGAGGAGCTAAACAAAATCCCAACAAAAGAAGAAACCAAAAGAGCAGTCTTCAGCCTTAACAAGGACAGTGCAGGAGGCCCCGATGGCTTCACAGGAGCTTTTTACCAGTCATGCTGGGAAATAATTGGAGAAGACATTCAGAACATGGTTACAGCATTCTTCGCAGGCAGACCCCTGCCCAAAAGTATAACACACACAAATCTTGTACTCATCCCAAAAAAGAAGGAAATTGAAACCTTCTCTGATCTAAGGCCAATCAGCTTGAGCAACTATATAAACAAGATCTTCTCAAGGATCCTACATGAAAGGCTACTACACATTCTTCCATCCCTAATCTCGCAAGAGCAAGCAGGCTTTGTAAAAGGCAGAACAATTGTTGAAAATGTCATTCTGGCTCAGGAGATTATCACCGAGATTGGAAAAAGAGTGAAAGCAGGACCAAATGTGATCATCAAGTTAGACATGACCAGAGCTTTCGACAGAATATCATGGCTGTACATTGCAAATGTTCTCAGGAGAATGGGATTCGATGAAACTTTCATCGGCATGGTCATGGTCTTACTAGGCAATAACTGGTACTCAATTCTTATAAATGGCCAACCAAATGGCTTCTTCAAATCAACAAGAGGGGTCAAACAAGGAGACCCACTGTCTCCCACTATATTCATCATAGCAGCAGAAGCACTCTCAAAAGGGTTAAATGCACTACTCTCAAACAAATGCTTCAAAGGTTTCGGAATGCCAAGGAGAAGCCCAAGAATCAACCACCTAGCATATGCAGACGACATGATCATATTTGCTTCAACAGATGTCAATTCACTGCACATGATCATGGACACACTAAAGACCTATGAAGCAGCTTCAGGACAGCTTATAAATAAGAGTAAGTCATCTATATACCTGCATCACTCAGCAACAGAAGAGGTAGTAGCAAGAACTGAAAGAATAACAGGAATTGAAAGGCAACACTTCCCATTCACATACCTAGGCTGCCCCATCTTCTACTCAAGGAAGAAAATCATCTACTACCAGGGCATTGTGAACAAGATTCAAGATAGACTACACTCTTGGAAAGGCAAGTTACTATCCATAGGAGGAAGAACCATACTGATAAAGCACGTCCTACAAAGCATGCCAATACATCTGCTATCGGCAATGAATCCTCCCAAGCAAGTCATTAACAACATTCACAAATTGCTCGCTCAATTCTTCTGGAGCAGCATAGTATGAGGTACTAGCAGACACTGGGCATCATGGGACAATCTATGCCTTCCACAGGAAGAAGGAGGAGCGGGTTTTAGATCTCTACATGACATCTCAAAGGCCCTCTTCTGCAAACTATGGTGGAACTTTAGAACCAAACCTAGCCTATGGAGTGCATACATGACACAGAAATATTGTAAAACACACAATGATGTAACTGTGCAATGGAGGAAAGGATCACAGATTTGGAAAATAATGCTTGAAAGCAGAGAAATAATAGAACATCAAATAGCTTGGCAACTGAAGATGGGATCCTCACTCTTCTGGTATGACAACTGGACAAGGCTTGGAGCCCTATACTTCCTAACCCCACCACATCTTCCAATTGATGAATCAATTCAGAATGTGAATGACACCCTGATAGATGGCAACTGGAATGCACATCAACTTTCAGCTCACTTAAATCAAGACCTAGTAGAGCACATCATCACCACAGTAAAGCCTCCAAGAACAGAGCAAGTAATGGACATTCCGTACTGGATGCTTCAGAATCAAGGCCACTTCACAGTCAAAACAGCATGGGAATACCTGAGGAAAAGGGAAGACCCCAGACTGGCATACAAAAAGATATGGGTAAAGGGTCTCCCTTTCAAAATTGCTTTCTTCATGTGGAGAGTATGGAGAGCTAAATTACCACTGGACGACATCCTAAAAAGATGGGGATACCAATTGCCTTCAAAATGCTGGTGTTGCACTGAATCGAAAGAGGAGAGCATGACTCATCTCTTCTACACATCAACCTGAGCTAAAAGAGTCTGGAAACACTTCACGCAACCAGCAGGAATCTCAATTGAAGAACTAAATTTCCACCAAGCAATAATAAAATGCTGGACTACCCAAACAGCCAGCAGAATGAAGCCAATTATGCAAGCACTTCCATCCTGCATTATATGGGAATTGTGGAAAAGGAGAAACAGCTATAGGCATGGAGAACCAGTCACCACAGGCAGAGTCATCTACCAAGTCTCCACAGCGTTGCAAAACTTGGTGCATACAAGGAAGCCAGGCCTTAAAGTATCTCACAAATGGCAGGAACTCATCCACATGATGGAGAACTACACTCCAAAAATAAGCTACAAAAAGATTGTCTGGGAACCTCCACAGCCAGGGTGGCTAAAGATCAACACAGATGGAGCCTCAAGAGGAAACCCAGGAAGAAGTTCAATTACCTTTTGTGTGAGAAATCAAACAGGAGATCTTATTTATGCACTCGGAGCAGAATGCGTACAAGGGACAAACACGGAAGCAGAAGCAAAAGCAATACTTGAAGCACTGAGATATTGCAACACACAAAATCTTAACAATATCTGGCTTCAAACAGACTCAATGTTGCTAAACAATATCATCAATGGCATTGTGGAATCACCTTAGAGCATTGCAGAGTACATCGAGGACATCCTACATCTCAAAAATTGCTTTGAATTGATATTGACACATACTTATAGGGAGGGAAACCAGCTTGCTGATCACTTGGCCAATTATGCACTTAACATTGGCAGAATTGAGTGTCGACACTTCAACCATCTAGACACAACTGGAAAGAAAATCTTGAACACAGACAAATCAAAATGCCCCTACCTAAGAGTGAAAGTGACAAAGGAAACATAGGAGTGTTTGGGAAAGGAAAGCTGATACATAACAGGCTGCATTTACACTTACTAACTACACTATTTTCTTGCGCAGGATACAGGAGGAGCAGCAACAATTCAATGGCAACAACAATCTCGAAAGGAAAGCTGATATTTCACCTGCAAAGCATCCTACTTCATGTGCAGCATCGATGGAGAGCAGCAACCAAGGCTCAAGAAACAGAACACCATCTGAGCAAATCGAAACAACAAAAGAAAAGAGGAAAGATTGAGCAAGCAGCAATGCAAAGAACAGAATGCACACAACACCAATGGCAACAACCAAAGAAAGTAGTCCATCACAAAGAGCACAAATAAGAGGTACAACAGAAGCAGGCAGCACTGGAAAAGCATGGCCACTACAAAGAAAGCAGGCAGCACTGTCAGTCAACACGCATGATCCCAAAGAACAAAGAAACAATCATAAGCAGCAGCAGACAACAACAAAGACAGACAGAAGAAACTGAGAATTCACAAATGCACACAGGAAAAAACAAATGGAGCCTAAAGCAGTAGCAGATGACTCACGACAGCACTCTGGATATCACAGAAAACCACTACAAGCTATATTCATACCAGGGAACTACAAAGCATGGCAAGGATGAACAACTGAATAGAAAAAGCAGAAATTACAGCATCAATAATCAACTTCAGAAACATGGCAATAAAAACAAAGTCAATCAAGCAAAAACGCAGCAACTACAACAACAATTGACAAGCAGGGAGCAAAGACAAAGCAAGAAAGAAAGAAAGCAACACATCCTCATCAGACAGACAGCATCACAAGGCCACAGTATCCAAAGCAAACAAAAGAGCAGTAGATACAAAGATAATTGTTGTCATAGGATAAGGTTATTGGCGCAATTGCATTGTGTGGTATTAGCACCACAGGTGTTCATTCTAATGCAATTGCATCAATCACCTCACACCTATGCAAACAACAAAACACACAGAGCAAACAAGAGGACCATACACTGCATCATCATCATAATCCATATCAAGACACACAAAACAACCAGTGAACTCACAGACAGAAACAGACCAAGCAGCAAAAAACAACTCAACATCAAGAAGGAATCCGATCTTAGCACTCTGAAAGAAACAAGGCAGCACACAGGAATGACACACCAAAAAGCCAGCAGTACCAGCACCAACAAAACAGATAGCAAGAAGCAGTCCAGCACAACAAAGACAACCAGCAGCAAAAGCAAAACCAAAACAGACAGCAATCAGCACTTCAGCAGCATCAATCAGCTCAACAACAACAGAAAACCTTCACAGCAGAGGGAATCCCAGCACACATGAAGCAACCATCAATACATCAGGAAAGCAGTAGCCCCAGCACCAACAATAAACATCAGATCAACGCACAGCAGATAACCAGCAACAACAGCAGGAACACAAAAAGCAGAAAGTAGCAGATCAGCACCAGCAAGGACTATGAACACACAACAAATAGCCAGCACACATTGGATCACAACTTAGAGCACCATAGAATTAACAGGAAAGCAACAACAAACAGTGGAGTAGAAGACAGAAAAACCAACAAAAACAGGAGCCAAATGCCACAGCAGGACAATCAACAACCAACACATTTCTTTGACCTTGAAGCACAACACTCTGATTTTGTACAAATGCATATCCATCAACTCATAATTGATATCCACTATATCGAAATAGGTCATACACAATGTATAGGTTATGTACATCAAGGAAGGAACCTAGAACTACCTCATCATGTTTTTGTACAGATGACTATATATCAACTCTGTAAGATAGATAGCCATCACTTTAACATAGGTTCGACTCATTCTGTATTTTTTGTATATCAAGGGAGGAACCTTATTACTAAGCAAAGGTTCCTGTATTTTTTTGGGGAGGTAAGGTTCATGTCCCCCTCCTTTTCTGTAAATTTTGACTACTAAAGCTAATAAATTATATTTTAACCAAAAAAAAAAAGCCATGGAGGAGCACGTACATGAGCATAAAACATAATACTCGAAAGAAGAGAGCTTCCAATAGTCTGTACATACTATTACCTTATCCAACAAATAAGCGAGGTTATCTCTACTTCATAACTTCTTCCTCCTCCTAAGTCGCCCCATAACTTTTGAACGGATGCAACTTCCTTGGATCTCAGCTTTCGAACTTGTCTACAAAAGATGGCAACAGAAACCTCTTTATAGGTCAAACCTTCATTAATCCCAGCATTCTCCACAGGGACAATGAGTGACGGATCCCCAATAACTTCCTTTAATAGGGACACATGAAATACAAGATGCATGGTGGACAACTATTGACGTAATTCAAGCTCGTAGTTACTTGGTCAAATTTTTTCAAGGTTTTATATAATCCAATGTATTTTAGTCTCAATTTCCTTTTCTTAACAAATTACATAATGTTTTCATGGGGAAAATCTTTAGAAACACCCATTCATTTTCCTCAGACTCCAAATCTCTATGTCGAACATCCAAATATGACTTTTGACGACCTCCAGCCTTCATCAACCACTCCTTGACAATCTTTCCTTTTGCCATAGCTTAGTGAACGAGGTCTGGCCCTATCAACTCTTTACACCAACTTATGACCATCCTATGGGAGATCTACATCTCCAGACATAAGAGGCACCACACAGTGCGACAATAACCCAATACACGATGAAAATTCTCGACCACGGCCTTCATTGGCCCTTTACCCCTGAAAATATGTTACTGTAGCCACTCCTTTCCGAAATCACGATTTGATATATGAAAGTACATCATTATGAACACTATATTATTTCTCCTATCGTATATTGAAATCTATATTGAAAACACAACATAAACATGATCTTAACATACCCTTGAGTTACAGAATATTGTATGTAGATACTTTTGAACCAGGCGCATAATTAGTGAAACATCTTTATCACATTTCTCTTACATATGTCCTCCTAGGAATTGAGTTCCACAATAACTTCCTTGATAGAGTTACAATATTGTGTTAATACTTGCAACTTGCTCCTCCAAATTCTCAACAAAAGACATTACTTGATGAGCTTCTTATAGGACCTTTTGTTTCAAATGAATAAGATCTGCTAGCTTGTGCAAACACCCTCGTAACATTAACCCGCACGACATCGCGTCAAATTTAAAGGTACATAATGCTCAGGCCTTTCTTAGCCACTCCCTTTCCTTCTTATTTGCCTAAAAGGATTTAAGAAATTACTCTACTTCCTTTGTGAATGTTCTCACGATCCCGCTTTAACACCTACAAATCACATATCAACACCCTTTTTATATATTCAATTCAAAAGAGCCATTGGCCGGAACTTGGCCTTTTCTAAAACTTGAGATCCTCCCAAATTCTTCAACAATGACTTCATGTTTTCCTTCTAACTGTAACACTTCATCACCAATAGTCTCACTTTCCATAGTAATATGTAGACATGAACTCCCTCTAAATCTTTTACTCGATATTCAGTGTCATCCAAGTCGGCTGCATTACGGTTGGTTCTTTATACCTTCTATTAACACTTGTGCTCTAGGAAAGTCCACAATCCTGGTACAAACTGTTGTACAATAACAATGACCACCTCAATTTATAGATATTCTTGCATTTTTTCTTGCCTCGTTCTTCCTAGTTAGTGAATAGCTATACACTCTTCCATATATTACGTGGTCATTTCCTTTAGTTGTGAATTCATCATGCTAGCCTCTCGATAATTGTTGAGATATCCGTGAGAAAGTATGTTCTTCCATGTATCACTTAACACTTCCTTGCTTGCAAGATTCTTAAGAGGCTCTTCATAAAGTCCAAATGCACTCTTAGGTTATTATAGCATCAAATTTATTTCTCCCACTCATTCCGTCTTTCTTAGAGTCTTGGGACATTAGCTAAATCACAGATCCATGATTAATTCATTTTGAACACTCACAAGCTTTTTACATTTGATCTATAGTACTTCCTTGGATTCCATTATCTTTGACTCTTTGACAAGTATAAAACCCTCTTGCAAGCCTTACACTTATCCCTTTTTATGTCCCTTACTTCCTAGGATCATTGACAATATCATATACATTGTCATGTATGGAGAATTTACCTTTCTTAACCTTCCACATTCTTGGGTGTACTAGTGGTTTATCATTAACGTATCTTTTCATCGCATCACATTATCCCTTACAGCTATTCTAGACTACACGTTCCTTCAACAAAATATTGAAACATCATAGCTACATGGTTCCACTATTTTATTGTACATAAGTAGCCTCACCATGGCCCTTCCTTCCCCACTTGGGGTGAATGTTCCAGATTTCGACACAAGTCTTGAACTTAAAAACTTGAGGGACATATAAATCTAGTCATGTTGTATATGATCGACTATTAGGGAGGTTTAAGTCTCCATGGTATTAACCTCGTATGTGCTAAACTCTTATTCAGCCTCACAGGCTTGGAACCCAAATTCCTCATGTCAATATCTTTTAAGAGTGTAACACAACTTCGTACATTTCTGGGACACCTATATCATTCATGGTGCAAGGGTCTTCTCATTGTGAGTTGAGTTGACTCTCCTAATACTCAAAGGGTCATCTTATAACGTATACTTTGACGTTCTTTTATTTTCTCAGTATTGTCATTGCCAAACGAGTCACATATGGGCATAAAGAACTCATAATTATCTCTTTCATAAATTCACTCTTGTGAGAGACCTACACTATCATCATTACCCTCCAAGTCATGTGTGATAACTCGTAAATTCACCTACTTGATTATGCCTAATGTGGTAAGTGTGTATGGGCCTAAGAATAAGAAGAATAGTTGAAAAATGTTAAGAAAAAGAACAAAATGAACAAAAAGCGTTAAAAGGGGGATTATGCGAATCGCTTTTTACATATGCGATTTGCAAATTTGACAAGAGGGGTCGCGAACTGAAGCAGAGAACTGGGCTAAAGGAGATGCCAAAACGCGACGAGAAAGCGAACCGCGAAACTGAAAAGCGGTTCGCGAAATCACCATGTCCATCGCGAACACGGACAGAAAGTTAAGGTGAAGAAAAGCGACGAGAAAGCGATTCGTGAAATGAAAAGCGAATCGCGAAATCAGCCTTCTGCATCGCGAACTGAGGCAGAGAGTTCGCGAAATGGAAAAGTGAACCGCGAAAATGACCACCCACGTCGCGAAATGAAGCAGAACCTGAGGTCGCATTTTCGCGACCAAAGTGCGAACCGCACTTCCATTTCGCGATGGGTAAGGAGGTCGCGAATTTGACACTTTGCTGAAATTAACTTTCTGACTCTTCGACCTATAAAAGGGACCTAAACTCGTTCCCTCTTCATTTTTACAAGACCCAAACATTAGAAAAAGCTCTCAAAGAACTTCTCTCAAAGAACCCATGAGCCCTAATTGATTTCCCTCTTCCAAACACACGAAATTGAAGAAAGAAAGCAAGAATTGAGGAAGTAAAGAAGAAACCCTAGCTGAAGCTTGTCTTTTGCAAACCCAAATCAAAGGCAAAACCTAGAGATTGAAGAATCAAGAAAGAGAAATAAGCTAATCAACATGCAAGGTAAGTTCTTACACCCATTTACTTAGGGATTCTTGGAAATCCATCACATGCATGTAGGAATCCATGAAAATGAGAAAGAAAGCTATGGGTCTAAATTAAACACCACCAATAGAGTGGGTCATGAACGATCTTGAGTTGCATGTGTTATAAATGGGTTTAATAAGATTATGAAGGAAAGGGTTAGGGGAAATATCTCATGAACCTCAGAAATTATGAATAGTAGTATGAAGCCTAGTAAGTAATGATTGGGTTGTTCCTAAATTGTAGATTAAAAAATTGTACGCACTTCCATAAGCTTGGAAGCGGATGCTAGATATACGTTCCAGGTATGTAAGACTATACCGTTCTTTCTTTTGCACGATTCTTGTCGAATACAATGTCTCAAAGAAGTCACAAAAGATTACTCTACTCTTAGAAGCTAAGAGAGCTTGTATTGTTCTTTCTTATGAAGATTCCTATATGTTGCTATCCGTTTGACATTACGTCACCCCACGAGTATAATTGATAAAAGAACTAAGTGTTATGTCACTACGTGAAAGAAGAAGTAATAGGAATAACAAGAATTGAATGCTTATGTGTGTTTGCATATGATTGAAATTATACGATCCCACCTAATGAAGAAATGATTGAATGAGCTGCATACGTAATAGTTGTTTGGCACCTAATGTGCAACTATATATATATATATCTGTATAAAAAGGATATATAAATACCGAGCCATGAATTCGGCCGGGTAATGATGACATATAAATACCGAACCATGATGAATTCGGCCGGGTAAGAGGCATACACTATTATAACCGAGCTTGAAAGGGGCCGGGTAAGGTTAAGGTTATGATTACAGTTATGATATGATTATGAGCCCATGGAGGCATATGTGTGTGTGATTGTATGTGATAACGATAATAGTAGTAATTATTATGAAGCCCACAGAGGCTTGCTTATTGATTGTGGTCCTATAAGGACGTATGCACGATGATTGTATAAATACAATGACTACATGATGAATGTGTTTGAAATGATATACTTAAAGTAAGAAGTCCTCAGTAAAGCAGGTGTAAGCGGAAGAAATGAATGCCTAATGCCTTTGATATGATGAACATATATGAAACTAACAGGCTTGAGAGAATGAAATATGTCTTAAATCTCTGAAATGATGGAAATGAGTTCCACAATGAAAATGTTAAAGGTATGCTGCCTTCGGAGGTAAATCCCAGTATTATGAGTTGTATACTCCTATTATGTTGTTTATGTTGTTGCTTTCAGTTGTATTCCTGTCTTACATACTCAGTACATATTCCGTACTGACGTCCTTTGTTTGTGGACGCTGCATATCATGCTGCAGGTCCAAATAGATTGACAGGTGAAGCTCCTCCTCCACAGTAGGCTACCAGATCAGCAGAAATAGCAAGATTCATCTTTCGGACTTGCTATACTTGGGTATGTTTTTGTATAGATGTTTTTGGGCATGTCGGGGCCCTGTTCCGACTAAGTATTTTGTATGTATTCCATAGAGGCTCATTAGACAAGAAGTCAGTGTATGTATAGACAAGAGTTGGGCTATGTGTATGTGTAATTATGTCGCCTTGTTGGCATCGTATGTAATCTGTTGTACGGTTTTGTATATAGCCCAGTTGGTTATGTTGTGGGTGAATGCATGTTATGGCATGATATGTTTTGGTGACAGGTTGATGTCATTATTGTTAGTAGGATTAGTGTTGTTATTGCCGCCCAGGCAAGTATGGTACACCTTACGAATAGTAAGGGTAGTCATGCACAGGGTTCGCCGGTACTCTGCAAGCAGGGTCCGGTGCCCGGTCGCGGGCCCCCTAGGTTGGGTCGCGACACTAACCACCCCACTTCCCTTCCCTAGATTCAATCCCTGATCAATTCACTTCAGCCACCCGCCAAACTGCCGTACCCCAAACTTTGTCACAACAAATCCCACAATCCAAGTTATACATCCAGCAAATCCCACAAATCCGCCAAATCCACCTATACACACACCCCACGTCCTGAGTTGTGTCCAAAAACCACATTATCCAAGAGCCACCAAAAAATAAGTTCACACATTCCTCGTGATAAAGTCATTTTTGCCAATAATTGGACCCAGCACATACCTGCGGCACACACCGCAACACATGAGCGGTATGCTCCACCTGTATATGCCACCTCTGACCTACCATTACCACGCCCGTCACTGCCAGAGTGCCATACAAGATCGATCAATATGTTGAGATGGAAAATAAAACAAAGTACAAGGAAGAGGAGTCAGTGTCAGAACTACTGCGAGTGTTGAAAAAGTAGATGAAGACTCTCCAGGTTGCTCGATAAAGCGAGAGCCTGAATTATGTGGACTTCTGCATATGTCCCGATATTGACAAGCCCGCAGGGTATAAGCCTCCTAAGTTTGACATCTTTGATGGAATGGATGATCCCCACTCGCATTTGATGGCCTAGTGTGACAAGTTGGTCGTTGTGGGAGGAAATGAAAAACAAAAAATGAAGTTGTTCATACAGTTTTTGACGGGGAAAGCCCTTACTCGGTATACCCGCCAAGACCCCAAGAATAGGAGAGAGTAGCAGGACATGGCGGAGGATTTTATGAATCACTTCAAACTTAATACGGAGATCACTACAGGTATGTTTGCTTTGGTGAATTTGTAGAAGAAACCCTCAGAGTCATTTCAAGAGTACTCTCGCTGCAAGAGGTCTAAAATTGCCAAGACGCAACTCCCATTGGATTATATTGGACAAATTCCATTCCCGAGGGTGAGGTGACTTCAAGATGAATGTAACGTTTTGATCATGATGCCAATAGGGAAGAATTCTTGGTGCACCCCTAAGTGCTTCGTGTGCATAAACAAGGAGGATGAGTTGGCCCGACCTAGCAGAGAAGGATTGACTGAACTGGAAGATACATTAGTAGCTCTATAAGTACATTACGAGATCTTGACCCACTATCTCGTCACCACCTCCATGCATCAATAGGGGGTTCCAGATCTGTCGACCAAAAGTTGCCTTCACTAAAGGACGACAATAAGGTGATTGAGTGCATATAGAATGAGTCATAAATAGAGCCAAAGGAGATCTCGAGGAAGAACTATAGTACAACAATGACGATTAGGAAGAAGAAGTCGAAGAGGACACTTAGGAGGAGCCTGAAGAAGAAAGCTCGGGAGATGACTCCGGGGAGGATTATTAAGTGTCTGGTTTATTTCACTTTATCTTGTACCCCCTTTTATTTCATAAAGGCGAACCTATGAGCCCATGTAATATTTTGAACTTTGAAAACAATGTTTTAACCACTGCTCCCATCTATCATAATCCAAAACCTATCAATGAAAACTAAAGGTCGCTCAGTATCGAAATGTTAGAAAATCTACTTGTTCGTAAAATGTTTGCGACATAGGCCTACCTCCAGAAAAGAGAGGTCAAACGTAACTTACGAAACACGCTTATCTGAGTACGTGAATTAATTTCTCTATATATATTTGTACAATCTCAGTATCTAACTTCTACTTATTCATTTTTCTTCCTTTATTGCTTTATTATACCCCCGAAGACATAGTTTTGTTTGTGATGATACGTATAATTGGCTGAGCCACTGTACAATCACATATGAAAGGGAAATACGTCTGCAATCGAGGGCCAGACAAATAATGCTCTACTAATAGCCGACAACCCAGCGCAACCGATGAAAAATGACGATGCCCGAAATGATGAACACGTTGCTAGAATGGCTCAGGAAACGGAGATGCCAAGAGAAGAAGTACAACGTATCCGGGAGCTAGCACATTTAACCGTGACGACGCTTCCGCAACCACCGCACTTCATTCCCTAGGTTCAATCCCTGATCAATTCACTTCAGCCACCCGACAAACTGTCGTACCCCCCAACTGTTGTCACTACAAATCCCACAATCCAAGTTATACATCCAGTAAACACCATAAATCCACCAAATTTCCCTATTCATACACCCTACGTCCCGAGTTATGTCCAAAAACCACATTATCCATAAGCCACCACAAATTTAGTTCACACCCTCCTCGTGATAGCGTCACTTTTTCCAACAATTAGACCAAGCACATACCTACGACACACACCGCCACACATGAGCGGTATGCTCCACCAATATATGCCACCTCTGAGCCCACCTTTACCACGCTCGTCACTGCCAGAGTGCCATACGAGATCGATCAATATGTTGAGATGGAAAATGAAACAAAGTACAAGGAAGAGGAGTTAGTATCAGAACTACTGCGAGTGTTGAGGAAGCAGATGAAGAATCTCCGGGTTGCTCGAGGAGGCCAGAGCCTGAATTATGCGGAATTCTGTATACGTCCCGATGTTGAAAAGCCCGCAGGGTATAAGCCTCCTAAGTTTGACATCTTTGATGGAATGGATGATCCCCACGCGCATTTGACGGCCTAATGTGACAAGTTGGTCATTGTGGGAAGAAATGAAAAATAAAAAAGGAAGTTGTTTATAAGGTTTTGGACGGGAAAAGCCCTTACTCGGTATACCTGCCAAGACCCCAAGAATAGGAGAGAGTAGCAGGACATGGCGGAGGATTTTATGAATCACTTCAAACATAATACCGAGATCACTTCAAGCATGTTCGCTTTGGTGAATTTCCAGAAGAAACCGTTTGAGTCATTTCAAAAGTACGCTCGCCGCTGGAGGTTGAAAATTGCCATGGCGCAACTCCCATTGAATTATATTGGACAAATTCCATTCCCGAGGGTAAGGAGGCTTCAAGATGAAAGTAAATTTTTGATCATGATGCCAGTAGGACAGAATTCCCCGTGCACGCCTAAGTACTTCATGTGGATCAACAAGGAGGATGAGTTGTCCTAGCCTAGCATAGAAGGATTGACTGGACTGGAAGATACATTAGTAGCTCTATAAGTATATCATGAGATCTTTGCCCACAATCTCATCTCCAGCTCCATGCATCAATAGGTGGTTCCAGATCGGTCGACCACAAGTTGCCGCCACTAGAGGACGACAATAAGGTGATTGAGTGCTTATAGAATGAGTCATAAACAGAGCCAAAGGAGGATCCCGAGGAAGAACTTGAGTACAACAATGACGATTAGGAAGAAGAAGTCGAAGAGGACACAAAGGAGGAGCCTGAAGAAGAAAGGTCGGGAGATTACTCCGGGGACGATTATTAAGTGTCCGGTTGATATCACTTTATCTTGTACCCCCTTTTATTTCCCTAAGGGCGAACCTATGATCTCAGGTAATCTTTTGAAATTTGAAAACAATGTTGTAACCACTGCTCCCATCTATTGTAATCCAAAACCTATCAATGAAAACTAAAGCTTGCAGAGGATCGAAATGTGTGCAAATCTAATTGTTCGTAAAACGTTTGCGACATAGGCCTAACTCCAGAAAAGAGAGGTCCCTCGTATCTTAGGAAACACGCTTACCTGAATAAATGAATTAATTGCTCTATGTGCTTATATTTATACAAGCTCTGAAACTAACTTCTACTTATTATTTTTTCTTGCTTTATTACTTTACTTTACCCCCGAAGACATAGTTTGGTTTGTGTTAATACGTAAAATTGGCCGAGTCACTGCACAATCTAATATCAAAGGGAAATACGTCTGCACTAAGGAGCAGACCAAAAACGCTCAAGTAATAGCCGACAATTCAGGGCAATCGAGGAAAAATGACGATGCCCGAAATAATGAACACGTTGCCAGAATGGCTCAGGAACTGGAGTTGGCGAGAGAAAAAGTACAACGTATCCTGGAGGTAGCACATTTAGCCGTGACGACGCTTCCGCAACCACCCCACTTCCCTTCCCTATATTCAATCCCTAATCAATTCACTTCGGCCACCCGACAAACCATCGTATCCCAGTTGTTGTCACTACAAATCCCACAATCCAAAATATACATCCAGTAAACCCCAAAAATCCACCAAATCGCCATATACATATACCTTACATCCGGAGTTATGTCCAAAAACCACATAATCCACAAGCCACCACAAATTTAGTTCACACCCTCCTCATGATAGCATTGTATTGCCTACAATTAGACCCAGCACATACCTGCGGCACACACCGCCACACATGAGCGATATGCTCCACCAGTATATGCCACCTCCGAGCCTACCTTTACCATGCCCATCACTACCAGAGTGCTATACGAGATCGATCAATATGTTGAGATGGAAAATGAAACAAAGTACAAGGCAGAGGATTCAGTGTCAGAACTGCTGCGAGTGTTGAGAAAGCAGATAAACAATATCAAGATTGCTCGAGGAAGCGAAAGGCTGAATTATGTGGACTTGAAATACATCCCGATGTGGACAAGCCCGCAAGGTATAAGGTTCCTAAGTTTGAAAAGTTGGTCGTTATGGGAGGAAACGAAAAACTAAAAATGAAGTTGTTTATAAGGTGTTTGATGGGAAAATCCCTCACTCGGTATACCCACCAAGACCCCAAGAATAAGAGAGAGTAGCAGGGCATGGCGGTGGATTTTATGAATCACTTAAGACTTAATACTGAGATCACTCCAGGCATGTTCGCTTTGGTGAATTTGCAGATGAAATCCTCGGAGTCATTTCAAGAGTACGCTCACCGCTAGAGGTCAAAAATTGCCAAGACGCAACTCCCATTGGATTATATTGGACAAATTCCATTCCCGAGGATGAGGAGGCTTCAAGATGAGTGTAACGACTTGATCATCATGCCAATGGGGGAGAATTCCTAGTGCACGCCTAAGTACTTCGTGTGGATGAACAAGAAGGATGAGTTGGCCTGACCTAACAGAGAAGGATTGACCCGACTGGAGGATACATTAGTGGCTCTTGAAATATATCACGAGATATTGGCCCACTACCTCGTCACCACTGCCATGCATCAATAGGTGGTTCCAGATCAATCGACCACAAGTTGCCGCCGCTAGAGGACGACAATAAGGTGATTGAGTGCATATAGAATGATTCAGAAAAAGAGCCAAAGGAGGATCCCAAGAAGAATCAGATTACAATAATGACGATTAGGAAGAAGAAATCGAAGAGGACACTTACGAGGAGTTTGATGAAGAAAACTAGGGAGATGACTCCGGGGACGATTGTTAAGTGTCTGGTTGATTTCACTTTATCTTGTACCCCCTTTTATTTCCCTAAGAGCGAATCTATGAGCCCATGTAATCTTTTGAACTTTGAAAACAATGTTGTAACTACTGCTCCCATCCATTGTAATCCAAAACCTATCAATAAAAACTAAAGCTTGCTCAGGATCGAAATGTGTTAAAATCAAATTGTTCGTAAAATGTTTGCAACATAGGCCTACCTTCAGAAAAGAGGGGTCCCTCGTATCTTAGTAAACACGATTACCTGAATACGTGAATTAATTTCTCAATGTGCTTATATTTATACAATCTCTGAAACTAACTTCTACTTATTCTTTTTTCTTGCTTTATTGCTTAATTTTACCCCCAATAACATAGTTTGCTCTGTGTTGATACGTAAAATTGGCTGAGCCACGATACAATATAATATCAAAGGGAAATATGTCTGCAACGGACGACCAGAACAAAACGCTATCGTTATCACCGACAAGCCAGGCAGTCGGGGAAGAAAGACGATACCCGAAATGAGGAACACGTTGCCAGAATGGCTCGGGAAATGGAGTTGTCGAGAGAGGAAGTACAACATATCCGTGAGCTAGCACATTTACCCGTGACTACGCTTCCACAACCACCCCGCTTCCCTTCCCTAGATTCAATCCCTGATCAATTCACATCAGCCACCCGAGAAACTAACCCAACCGTTGTCACTACAAATCCCACAATCCAAGTTATACGTCAAGTAAACCCCACAAATCCGCCAAATACCCCTATAAATACACCCTAGGTCCCGATTTATGTCCAAAAACCACATAATCCACAAGCCACCACTATTTTAGGTCACACCCTCCTCGTGATAGCGTCACTTTTGCCAACAATTAGACCCAGCACATACCTGCAGCACACACCACCATACATTAGCGGTATGCTCCACCTGTATATGCCATCTCTGAGCCTGCCTTTACCACGCCTATCACTGCCAGTGTGCCATACGAGATCGATTAATATGTTGAGATGGAAAATGAAACGAAGTACAAGGAAGAGGAGTCAGCGTCCGAACTGCTGCAAGTGTTGAGAAAGCAGATGAAGAATCTCCACGTTGCTCGAGGAAGCGAGAGCCTGAATAATGCCTACTTCTGTATACGTCCCGATGTTGACAACCCCACAGGGTATAAGGCTCCTAAGTTTGACATCATTGATGGAACAGATGATCTTCGCGCGCATTTGAGGGGCTAGTGTGACATGTTGGTTTTTATGGGAAGCAATGAAAAACTAAAAATGAAGTTGTTTATAAGGTGTTTGATGGGAGAAGCCCTTACTCAGTATACCCGCCAAGACCCCAAGAATAGGAGAGAGTAGCAGGGCATGGCGTGGGACTTTATGGATTACTTCAGACTTAATACCGAGATCACTCCAGGCATGTTCGCTTTGGTGAATTTGCAGATGAAACTCTCGGAGTCATATCAAGAGTACGCTCGCCGCTGGAGGTCGAAAATGGCCAAGATGCACTTCCCATAGGATTATATTGGTCAAATTCCATTCCCAAGGGTGAGGAGGCATCAAGATAAATGTAACGACTTGATCATGATGCCAATGGGGCAGAATTCCTGGTGCACGCCTAAGCACTCCGTGTGGATGAACAAGGTGGATGAGTTGGCCTGACCTAACAGAGAAGGATTGACCGGACTGGAGGATACATTAGTAACTCTAGAAATAAATCACGAGATCTTGGCCCACTATCTCGCCACCACCGCCATGCATCAATAGGTGGTTCCAGATTGGTCGACCACAAGTTGCCGCAACTAGAGGACGACAATAATGTGATTGAGTGCATATAGAATGAGTCCGAAATAGAGCTAAAGGAGGATCCCGAGGAAGAAATAGAGTACAACAATGACGATTAGGAAGAAAAAGTCGAAGAGGAGACAGAGGAGGAGCCTGAAGAAGAAAGCTCGAGAGATGACTATGGGGACGATATTTAAGTGTCTGGTTGATTTCACTTTATCTTGTACCCCCACTTATTTCAATAAAGGCGAACCTATGAGCCCATGTATTCTTTTGAACTTTGAAAACAATGTTGTAGCCACTGCTCCCATCTATTGTAATCCAAAACCTACAAATGAAAACTAAAGCTTGCTCAGGATCGAAATGTGTGAAAATCTAATTGTTTGTAAAATTTTTACGACATAGACCTACCTCCAGAAAAGAGGGGTCACTCGTATATTAGGAAACACGCTTACCTAAATACGTGAATTAATTGCTCTATGTGCTTATATTTATACAATCTCTGAAACTAACTTCTATTTATTCTTTTTTCTTGCTTTATTGCTTATTTTTACCCCCAAAAACATCGTTTGCTTTTTGTTGATACATAAAATTGGCCGAGCCACTGTACAATCTAATATCCAAGGGAAATATGTCTGTAACCGAGGACCAGACCAAAAACTCTCTAGTAACAGCCGACAACCCACGGCAATCGGGGAAAACGACGATACCCAAAATGATGAACACGTTGCCATAATGGCTCAGGAAATGGAGTTGCCGAGAGAAAAAGTACAACATATCCGGGACCTAGCACATTTATCAGTGACGACGCTTCCGCAACCATTCCGATTCCCTTCCCTAGATTCAATGCTAGATTAATTCACTTCAGCCACTCGACAATCCGTCGTATCCCAACCGTTGTCACTACAAATCCCATAATCTAAGTTATACATCAAGTAAACCCCACAAATCTGCCAAATCCCCTATACATACACCGTAGGTCCCGAGTTATGTCCAAAAACCACATAATCCACAAGCCACCACAAATTTAGTTCACACCCTCCTCGTGATAGAGTCACTTTTGCGAACAATCAGACCCAGCACCTGCGGCACACATCGCCACACATGAGCAGTATGTTCCGCCTGTATATGCCACCTCTGAGCCTACCTTTAGGACGCCCGTCACTACCAGAGTGCCATACGAGATCGATCATTATGTTGAGATTGAAAATGAAATAGAGTACAAGGAAGAGGAGTCAGTGTCAGAACAGCTGTGAGTTGAGAAAGCAGATGAAGAATCTCAGGGTGCTCAAGGAAGCGAGAACCAAAGTTATGCGGTGTTGTGCATACATCCCGATGTTGACATGCCGGCAGGGTATAAGCCTCCTAAGTTTGACATCTTTGATGGAACGGATGATCCTCGCGTGCATTTTAAGGCCTAGTGTGACAAGTTTGTCGCTGTGGGATAAATGAAAAACTAAAATGAAGTTGTATATCCATTTTGGTGCAATCCGAATTGCTTTAACATATCACGGAAGAAAAGGTCAGCCGCTGGTAGCTCGACTTTCTCTTCTAGATACAAGATATTTGGAGTACCAACATGCAAATTTGGGTACTGCAGAAGTTACGCTGAATGCTGGGACTGTCTTTATCACAATCTTTCCAAATTTCAACATGTCCCTTTATGATCCATACCTAACCGAAGCACTAAAAATCCAAGTCCAAATCCAAGGAGCCCCT